>JAPTHN010000035.1:1799340-2098266 GCA_026936325.1 Platynereis dumerilii | reverse complement strand
TTTGTCTCTCTAGCTGAAATAGAAGCGGAGATATTGGCCTTTTTGCACTTGCGGCGGCCATTTGGAAAATGGCTGTATTTCCAATCCAGGGGGTGATCCCACTTGTGTCTTTGGATAAATCTTTTTCTATGACCCCAAGGTACATCTGTGGCAAAGGGGACCTTTGCATCAGAAAGTGAAGTCAGCTTTGACCTAACCCACCTACTAATAGCTATTTATTCTCCATGCCCAAATGCCAGCTTTCACACTGACCATGCAATTGATATATAAAATTACCTATGAAGACAGATTGAAAATAGATAGATAGATAGATAGATAGATAGATAGATAGATAGATAGATAGATAGATAGATAGATAGATAGATAGATAGATAAATAGATAGATAGATAGATAACAGGTTTACCAAATTTAAATTAAGGTGATCTTAATTAAATTTTAAAAATCATGATTTCTTTTTTCCCTAAAAATCACGATTTATTGGATTTAGATTGATGATTTGTTTTATATGAATCTGATTTATTTCACTAAATTTTTCATATTCTAACACAAAAACAAACCCTGGCTAAAAAGATATACAGGTAGAAAGGAAGGTAGATAGACTGGAACATGGACAGATAGACAGATTGATAGATATATCAAGAAATAGATAGAAAAATTGAGAAATATATTAGTATAAGTATATACTGGTCGCAGGTTTTCTCAATTGGTAAATTCAGAAGATAAGATTGATAGGTGAATGACAAATGGATGGAGGTATAACATGTACACAAGTAGGCCTGCCTGTGCAGGGACGGAATTGGAGGGGGGGGGGGGGGTGGCAGAGTGTCCGCCTGCTCCTTTGAAGGTCTTTGCCTGCATTGGTTCGAAGCTCGGATGGGGAACCAGAAATTTTCTTCCTGAGCAAAATCCCAGCTGAATGTTGTTCGAATGAGACTTTCAACTGGTTTTGCCTTGGATCAATGTGTGTGCTGGACAAGTAAAAGATTCCTCATATAGGGTAAATGTGTTGAGCTGAAGTGTCACCCATTCAAAATGTGTTCAATAAATAAATAATAAGAGTCACACAATAATTATCAATCAATCTATCTATCAACCAATCTATCTATCTGTATATCTCCCTATCTATCTCTCAATCTATTTGTCTGCATATTTTTTATGTATTTGTATTGATCATTTCGTCGGGTGGATGGCATAAGGAGCCAAGTTACTTTGGGTCAAAAAATGACTTTTGAATATTTTAAAGTTTAGGACATACAGATTATGAGACAATTAAAATTTTGTTTGTATGGTCATGTTTTCATGCATCTTATTAGTTGTGAACATTGACAATTCAACAAAAAAGCCAAAATGATGTTCAGATGAACAAAGAAACAGTTTTTGCTTCCCCAGCTCACAACACAGAGATGCAAAAGACTTTGGCTCTGTATGTTAGAAGAGCTTAGAGCAGTGCTGACGCCTTTTATGGTCATGTTATAAAGATCCATTGTAACATAGCTCTGTCCGTGACACATAAGGCTCATGTTTATTGATCTGCTTGTGGTCACAGAACGATCCAAAGTAATGAGGCTCTTTGTAGAATTGTTACTTAGACTGCTTTTTTAAAACTTAAAGTGATCTGTAGTATTTTGGATCATTGTGTGACACAACGAGGAGCCATGTTATCCTGCATTTTAGTGTTAAAAGGAGCCAAAGAGCAGAATTCATTGAGATTGGGTTGCTATGGTGCAACCTCATGATATCTCATTGATGTACCTGAATTATTGTTGGCCAACTACTTCATCATAAAGTTTACAGATAAAACACCTTCATATATTTTTTTTAATAAATTCGCATTTCAAAGTAACAATTGGCATTCATTATAATATTTTGTGTATTTCAATACGTCAATATAGCCTATATAATACATATTTTATGGTAGGCCCGTTTCAAATATTATCTTACAATATAAACGGCAACTTTTGTAGTTTTGTCCCCCTCACGATGTGTCTGGGTGACCCACCATTACCAAATTCGCACAGTGATCTGACATTCTTATACTTAGGGGCCAAGGGTACTTTTTTTCCAAATAAAATGAAAACAGATTTCACAATTTTTTTTTCCAAAAATGTTTTCAAATTAATTTTTTTTGCAATTTTTTAAAAAACTTTTAGGCCTATTTCCCAAAATGTTTCTGTCCTAATTTTTTCCACTCATTTTTATTTCCAAATTTTTGTCTCATTTTTCAGACAAAAGACTATATTCCCAAATTTTTTCTGTAATAATGTTTTCCACCCATTTTTTTTCCACATTTTTGTCTCATTTTTCGAACAAAAGACTACATTACCAAAATGTTTCTGGCCAAATTTTTTTCCTTAATTTTGCCACAGTTCCCTAATTGCATGCTCATGCACAGATATCCATAGACCTATTAACATGTAACAGTGCATTTGCCCAATGGGCTTTTCTAGTTTCGTGTAAAGTTCTTAAATAGTTTTTTATTTCCATTTTATTTTATTTTTAATATTGCACAGCTGCTCAAGTTCTGCGTCTTAATCTGCTTGAAGATAGCTAAATATGTGACTCAAATAATAAAATTCTGTTTTAATTGTACAAAAAATATCAGTTTGAAATAATGGTAATTGTTAAAATACAACAACAATATTAAATAAGATTTGCAGGGGACACGGAGCCACCCTAAACTTGACATTATTGAAAGGGTTATGCAGTGAGAAATGCTGAAAGTGGCTCCATTCATAGTGAAAGCAATGCCCGTTTATTTAGCGGTGACCATTTAATAATTGGGGGGGTAGGGTAGGGTGCATCGTCTGCCCCCTAAAAATGAAAAAATTGAAATATTCATTTGCACCTTTGCCATATTGTACCTTTGCCTGTAGAAACACATTCAGCAAAATTTCAATAAGATCCGATGTGGCTTTAGGGTGGCACTTTTGTGTCAAAGTTGAGTCCAAAATTGTCAAAAAGTGATGCTTTGAAAAGTCGTGGTTAGAAATATCTACCTTATGGTTGGCTATATGATTTTAATTCATATACCATTATTCTCAGAAGAAAATTGTCTTTAATTTGAATGGTAGAAAGCTATATTTCTGAAAATTTCTCATGCCTAAGTTTTTTGGAGGGTCGAAAGTTTCTGACTATTATGACAAAATGTTTGAAAAATCAACTTAAAAGCTCAACTTCTGCCTAACTTGGACGTAATCGTTAGCATAAAACACAAGGAACACTTTGCTGAGGAAAGTAGGAAATTGAAAATTTTTTCTAGCTAGTTATTCATCAAATTCAAATGTGCAAATTTTCATAAATTATATGTAAATATGAGAAATACAACAGTTCGTTGAGACACCATTCTGCATCTATTTTTCTTCTGACTACATCATAATGCAATTAAGGTTTTATCAGATGATGTGGCAGACCATATTTCCACTTTGTAGACTTCTTTGACTTCCCGAAGTCATATTAACATCCTTTTTTTGATTTATCACATTTTACCCAATAAAAAAGAAAATATCTCCACTCTATTTTAACTTCTACTGAATGGAAACCGTTGATGTTGGTATTCAAATAAAAGCTCTCTTTCTAAGGAATTTAACTGTGCTATTGAAAAATTGTTTCGTTTAAAATTGACAATATTATTTATAACCGCGAATCGCTAAAATGTGAACTTGTACTGAAATTTCAAGGCTGTTGTGCCACCCTTTGGCATTAGAATTTTTTCCTAAAATTTGACATGGTTTCTTTTATGATACAAGGGAACAATCATGCAAAAGTGCATGATGTTTTGAAGATAAAGGGGCAGACGATGCACCCTAGGGTAGGGCTTTGAGTTTACCTGAACAGGAAATTTATAACATGGTGATGTTGGCAGTAATTATTTATCTAAAGAGCAAAAAATCCCCGAATAATCATTTGTAAATCAAGCAACAACTTGTGAAGAAATATCCCCGCCATAAATTAATTGGATATTAAATGGTCACCCCATTAAAGGTCAGAGTTAGAGATTTTCTTTAAAGTGAAAATGACCTTCTTACCTCACGATGGTTGGCAAAGGCCCTTCTATTAAAAGCCAATGATTTTTTTTTTTTGTCTTTGAAGTAAGTTTTTGGACGTCAAAGAAGGGGGGGGGGTGGATTTTGACCTGACCCAGGACTCAGGCCCTATAGTACTCTTATATTAATTTTTGAAATACGAAAAGAAAATTGTTTTGAAGTAATAATAACAAGAAAATAAGTATTTTACATTGTAATAATAACAAAATTAACAAGGTAATTTTTTTAGAAAAAAGAGAAAAATAAAAAATGAAACTGCACTGAAGGTACTGATACTTACAATGTCTTACAAGGGCAACTTTTTTGGAGCCCTTGAAGTATCCATTTAGTAGGGATATAATATGAAGAGTCTTGGGTTAAAATAGCAACGAAGATGGTGGACAAGCTATAAGGGGCCACCATTTAATCTCAAGAGGGAGCTTGGATTTTTATTTTAAAAAAATAATTGGTTGCTCAATTTTGATTAAATTAATTAATTCTTTTTGAGTAGTCTTGAAATAAATAATTGCTGCCAGGGTGTTTCTTAAGAAGGAGATGCTTTTTTGAAATGAATATTTGTGGATTTCTCACGCTTGTAATAAATAGCCATTGCCGCCATCATCATGAAATAAAAATTTCCCGCCGAGTAAAAGCCAAGCCCCCCCTGATTATTAAATGGTTCCCCCTTAGATGACCTATCAATATTCCGTCTTGCAGTCAGTCGCAGGCTCAATAGATGACAATATGATGCCCAAATTCTTGTCATTATTATTAAATATTTAATCAACATGAAGTGAACTATTTTTTCTGAGGCAGTGGGAGACGATATTAATTACTTTGGCTCGTTTTAATTCTGAAAAAGGGAGTTCGTATGATGAATCTGTGTCAGAAAATGATCCAAGGTATGATGCCTCCTTATCAGACAACAAAAAGTACCATAAAACTTCAATGTTTATGTTCTGATAAAGTGATCCAAAGTCATTTAGGTCTGTGTAACTTCAATGTTTATGTTCTTATAAAGTGATCTAAAGTCATTTGTTCTCTTATGGCATAAGGATCCAAAGTACTATGCAGTGAACTGTGTGAAACTGGTCCTCTGGTTCTCAGTGATCCAAGTTACTTTGGCTCCTTTCATTATTCGTAATCACAGATCTCCACAAAATTGTTTGGGCTTATATTACAATTTCTATTTTAATACAAAATGTTAATTTAAGTATGAGCAAACATAATAGTGCCCACTACATTTGTGAACAAATTGGTGTTTTTTTTTTTGGAAATCCATGAGGTATATTCCACACAAACTTTACTTTTCACCAAATTTGCTCTCCTGAAAAAGTTTCGGTTCATTGGTAAGATGTCTTATGCAATAGCGGATGGCAGGCACGTGGAGCACGGACTTGTGAGTCAGCCAAGCATGACTTCACCCATTATTATCACTGGGGGGGGGGGGGGGGCGCTGCTGATAGGGGGAGCGGCCAGCTCGGTGATCAACTATATTTGAAGCCGAGCTACTAGATATTCACATTGACCAGCACACTGAACAGACCTCTCTCCAGAGCCTACAGTATGCTTACATTGGAAATAACTTGACTTCATTCAGGATTCAGGACTTTACTTGGACTTTACACAGGAAAACTTGACTACATTCAGGATAATCAGTTGAGTGTTTACATTTTAACTATCTTCCTTTATTGTCTTCAACCATCCAGTTATTGCAATAACAGTCTACCAGGTTTTTCTTATAAACTCCATATACTTCCTCTATTCTACACTAAACAACCTTTAAACTTTCAGTAAATCAATTATAATCTTGACCTAATCAAGACAATTATAACCAAATTTCACTGAAATTCATGGCGGCCATTTGCATTTTCCCAAATCTCTTTAATTTAACCAAAACAATCACCGTTTTGGCTATGATACTCATTCCTACTCTCAATCTACATAAATAAGGAAACTGGTGAACTCGGCGCGTTCTGAATTCGGCGGCGCCAAACTCACTTTAATTAGCCAGTCAAAAAAAGTGGACTCGGCGAGCCTGAAGTGAATTCGGCGCGTATGAAATTTTGCTTATTTAGTTACAATTTTGACAGACAGTATCATTAATAACAGTTTATTTCTTGATAATCCATCTTCTGACAAATTTTGGGTACTTTTTAGCTACACAATGCTACATTGTGACTGTTGACAACTCTTATTATATTGACAGACATCGAGATCTTTCAGCCGACGCTGCAATGCTGCATTAATGTGAAGAATAACATTAATAGCCCAATTCAAAATAAAATAAATAAATTTAAATACAAATTGAGTTTGCTTTGTTTTTATCAAGTGCGTTGTGAAATTAAAGGGTCTTCAACAAAATGCAACAGTTTAGGCTATTGCATATGATTTCCAGACAAAAGATCAACTCAACGCAATGTTGGTAAATGTAGCAAACTAAATTTAACAAAAGTATTTTCCAGACGTCAATAAAGTGTCATTCCTTGTACTCAACTTTAACCTTTCATGAAACATCATAAACTTATTAGGCTACTGTTAATCAATTTATTTGGATTAAATTCACCTATAGAAAATAAAGGAATGCATCATCTCTGCTTCTGTGTGTCTTAGAAAAGTGGATTTTTATTTGCAGGTCAGGCCTAATGATTCCATTTGTGTTACAGGAGCGTTATTATAATGGCTACGAGCATAGCTCGGTGCCTAATAGGTACTTGATGTCTTTTCCTGTACTTTTACACCAGTGTGAATATATTGTCAATTGCTCCTTTGTTTGATAAAAAAAAAAACATTGTGACAGCAAAAAATACACAGTTATACAATAGCAACTTCTTAAGCTTTTTAATCAAAACTCTAAATTCTCTAATCAGCATTTTCTGGAAAAAAAACTGTAAAGCTGCAGGTTAAACCACATTTGTGTGACAGGGACATCTACTCTTTCTGTGCTGACAGTGCTGCAATCAGTGTGTCTTCCTTCAATTGTTCCTTTGTTTGATTGGATGTTGATTTCAGGAAACTCAAGCCAATCAAGAGTCTGATGACAATTGGCACTTAGACAACAAAATACTTAATTTACAAGTTAATTCCTTTGTAGTTGGACTTCTTTTTTTTTATAGCCATTCTGATATATCACAGGGAAACGGTTTTTAAAAAACAGCCTGGTGTTTGTTTGTTTGAAATTCTTTATTCACATCCAATCATTCGCATGCGAAAAAAAGTTTGTCCCAGAGGTAAAATGATAGCCCCCCTCCCAAAACTATCATCCGGTCGGCCCCTAATAATGACAAAAATAGTTGACGGTTAATTTGATATTTTGCAAGTAAATCAGCAAATAGATGAGTAGATTTGTATATATAAGTTTTTGAATTACATTTGAATAGGAATATTATGCTGGCAATCACTTGCAGCCAATGATGAACTAACTAAAAAGTTATAGGGCCTATATTACTTCAAAATGAATTTTAAACATTTTTAACAAAAGTTCAAAGCAAAATAATACAGCACACAGCTATTTTACTCTTCCATAGATTAATTTTTGGGTACATTATTTTGCACTGATCCATCAATATTCTAACTTGTCCTAAGTGTTATGGAAGGAATGTTGTATTGTTTGAAGAAAACCCCAGCATTCTATTATGAACACAGCCGGAGATCCTGTGATTCATGATTTTCTTATGACACAGGTGAATCTTAATTAAGAGGTCACTGAGTTTAAGAAAGTCTCAAGAAAGTCAGGTTGCAGGTGAGAGAGGAGGGGGGGGGGTGGTCGCTTGTGGACTGAGCACCAAAACTCAGACAATGTTTGTTGTGTCTGCAAAATGGTTACAATTATTGTGCAACAATGTTAAGGTCACTGACATTGGAGTGCTCAGGCCCATATCACCCAGGCTATATTGACCTTGTTGCTTTCCTTTAGGAATTTATTTCGTTTTCAAATCATTATAATTATTTGCAACCCTGCTGTTGCTCACTGCTGTGATTGATGACTCTTTCAGTTTAGGTTCTCCAAAAAATTATTCGATCCTGGGAAATTAATAAACCACTATATATTGTCTATGGTCAAACCAGTTCACGCACGTGGCCTGAATGAGCAGAGTAAAATGATTGACAGACTGTAAGCTCCGCCTTCACTGCTAGATAGCCAATCAGATTCTTTCAAGTTTTTGCCTGCAAAATTGTCACATTTCTAGACGTCAATAAGAATTAGTGTCTGGTGAAATAAACGTTGATTGCAAAGTAGTCTATACACGCCGTATTCACCAGCGCCAAACTCTCCTTTTTTCGCGCCGAATTCACTACTTTTCAGGCGCCGTATTTACCTACGCGCCGAATTCATCCGGAATCCATAAATAACTATTCTACCAATCTATTCCCCATCATATTAATCATCTAAACATTAGGCTGAGTTTAACAAAACAGTAGCCCCACAACATGTGGCCATTCTTAATGAAATTGCAGAGCTTGCTCTCACCCACAGAAAAAACAAGGTCAGCCCCTTCAAAGACCTGGAAGAGCTGTCTAACCACACAGCCAGACTAAAGCAGCAAGGCCTCTCAGATTGCTGCCAATATTAATGAGAAACTAAGCCCACAAAAGGTAAAACCCACTTCTTCCATTATCACCAGATCCTCTTCATCCTCTCAACCAAAACCTCACTCCTCTTCCTCCAAACCATCTTCTCTTAAGGTGTTCGCCTGGTAACTAAGACGTTGCAGGTTCAACTCTTGTCCATGGCACGGAGGAATTGAGCAGATCCTCCATAACTCTTTGCTTCACTTCACCCAGGTGTAAATCGGTACTTGGCTATAGGCAGTGATGGCGATTGTAGAGTGACTTAGCATTGTGTGCGCTGGAAACGGCTGCCTGGCTGTATACTCCCCGGGGAGTTGAGAAAGGCTCATGCTTGAAAAGGCCTGCCAAGGGTGTAATTGTAAAGTCAGTTGAGACTGACTTCGTCGGTGTAATGGACTAAAAAAAAGTCTACATTTACATTTACATTTGCATTCTCCTTCCTCCTCTATCTCCAAGCCTTCCTCTCCTTCCTCATCTCCCTCCAAACACTCCTCTCCCTCCTCCTCTTCCAACTTCTCATCTCAATCTTCTCCCTCCTCCCCCTCTCACTCTCAATCTCCTCCCTCTCTCCCTCTAACTCTCTCCCTCCTGTTCCTTGGACCGAAGTCCGCCTTCCTGACTTACCCCCAAATTCTCTCCAGCCAACTACCTTCTCCGGCCTATTTAAACGTGCCGAAAAGACTAAGGCCCAGGAAGTCCTTCTCTCCTCCTCTAACCTAGGCCCAGATGAAATTGATGGCTCCAATGCCATGGAGATCTCGGAGGCAGCCTCCACTCCATCTGGAAAAAGAAAAAAGCCTGCTTCCTCTCCAACTGGAGAAGAAACTCCCCACAAGCTCTCAAAAACTTCTGGTCAGTCCTATGCCCAATCACTTCTCGGCAACCCTCCTGCTCCATCTCTTCCCGGCCACCCTCCTGCTCCATCCACCTCTGCTCACCCCTCCGCAACTGTTAAAAATCTCTTCCGCCTCCAAGGCAACCATCAAGCCCTCCCACAACCAAAGCCCTCACAAGAGGCACCTTCTACAAACAAGCCCTCAAAGGAGGCAACCTCTCCTCTTTTTCTTGAGATCCCTCCCACTATACTCCTCTCTCCAACATCATCCCACTCTTTAAGCCTCATTGCACGCTCATCAAGATCACCCAGGCTGGCAATCGCCTCTTAATCCCCCACAACTCTGTCTCCAGAGATAATCTGATAAAACTATCCTCCTCCAATCTTAACTTCCCCTTCACCATCAGGCCCACTAAGGGCACCGTCCACAGAGCTAAACTCTCCTCAGATCCATCCCAAATCCCTCAAGGCACTAAAACCCACAACCTCTGTGCGGTAGTACGAAATGTAGATACCTCCCTCTCTAATGAAGACATCAAAAAAGAAACTGGTCTCCCTGCCATCCGCATGCACTCTGCTGTGAGAAATGCACCTACTCAGAGCTTCAGAGTAACCTTCCCAGACTTAAAAGCTAAAAAGGAAGCCATTGCCAAAGGCATCAAATTCTCACTCAAGAGACACTGGGTTGTGGATTACCTCCCTAAGAGGCCACTCCAGTGTCTCAAATGCTACTCTTTCGACCACTTTGCTAAAGATTGCTCCACTGAAACTCAAAAATGTAAGAAATGCAGCGGCCCTCATCTATACAAAGAATGTAAAATACCCAGTTTAGACAGGCCAATTGCATCAACTGTAATCAGCCCCATCCAGCAACCTTCTCTGGCTGTCCTGCCTTCCAGGAAGCCAAGAACAAGAAACTTGCCAAAGACCAGTCACAATCTATCTCCTTTGCCCATAGGGCCTCCCCCCCCCCCAGCCCTCTCTGGGCCGCACGCCTGTGCAGCTCCCTCATCAACGCCACTACCTCCATCATCACTCACTTTCATCAACATCAATCCATCGACAGAGACCTCTTTGCATCGGAGATATGCAAAGCTGTCTCAGGTGCATTCAAAATCACCATCACACCACAAGCAGCCAAATCTCTCGCCATCACACAGTAAGTCTCAAAAAACTATCTGACTCACAGCCATTATGGCAAAAATCTTTCACATAAACATAAACTCAATTAAAAACAAGCTCGTCACCCTCAGCCAGTACATTTATGAAACTGAGGCTGACATCATCCTAATAAATGAAACTAAATACAGTCCATCAGATCCCAGTGTTAAGATCAAGGGCTACTCAACCGTCTCACGCCATGATCACCTCCCAACTGGTGATGTATTGCCAAAGGCGGCACATCAATCATCATAAAAGATAATCTTCCCTCTCACAGGGCCGGATTACCCATAGGGCACAGTGGGCACTGTGCCCAGGGCCCCACATGGCAAGGGGGGCCTCACAAAAAAAATGGGGAAAAAAGCTTGAAAATCAAGAACAAAAACGCATACACTTTTCCGATGACATACCACATCACACAGCAAAGCCTTGATGATTATGAATGTAGACCACATTCGTCATATTCTTATGTGTGATAGAGGCCCTGGTTAGACAATTTTTCCTAATAAATAAGGGCCTCCTTCAAAATGGAGGCCCCTTTGAGTCCACCATCAAGGAAATTTGACCTCATTGCAAGAGAGTATAATTGCCAACATAATGTCAAGATTATTTAATTTTTTAATATCCTGAATAAATCGAGGCCCGCCTCAACTATACACTACAGACCCACCTCAAATTGTGGCCCTCCTGGAAGCCAGCATGAATATTGTGTTCATATTATATTGAGCCAGCAAAAACTCATATTTTCAGTTTTTAAGAATTTTCTTCCTTCATGTTTTTGGACTGCAACCATTTTTACAGGAAAATCAAATTGTATTCAACAGGCCTTTTGGATTATGTTACAGATGATTTCATATTTGTAGACAAAAGGACTGAATGTGATTTTTTTCCTTGGACATGTTATCCTATGGGGAAAAGTGATGTCATAATTTTTTTGATGTCACTTTTCTCAATTGAATACATGTGCTAGAAAAAAAATCACGTTCAGTCTTTATGTCTACAAATATGAAATCATCTGTGAATTCAGTAGTCATCCAAGAAGATAAAAACAGACAGAGGCTATCAAAAAACTTCAATTTAGTTGTTAAAATACTTTTGTGAAGTATATTCAGACTTACAGATGATTTCGTATTTGTAGACCAAAGGACGAAATGTGAATTTTTTTCTAGGACATGGTATCCTATGGGGAAAAGTGATGTCATCATTTTCTGATGTCATTTTTCCCTATAGAATACATGTCCCAGAAAAAAAAACACATTCAGTTATTATGTCTACAAATAGGAAATCATCTGTAAACTTTTGAAAAAAAATCAAATGTTTCTCCGGTGGTCAACCATTTCTTTAAAAGGCCTGTTTAGATTTCACATGTGATTTTCCTGGCTCAATCGTCAAACAAAAAGATTTCAACTTCATTTTTGAAACCAGCGTACAAGTGTAATCTGTAACCATTTATCAAAAATGGATTTGTAATACAGTCACTGAAAATAGGCCTGACGAGTGTTACATTTTGGTTTTTGTCTAATCGGCAGTAATTGTTTTTGGATGATGGGTATCCTACTGGGTGGAATATTTTCAGTCTTCTCAGACAACCAAGTCTGAGCCCTGGTGCAACCAAGTCAGCCCTGTTGGCAATCTCAGGAAAATGATATATCCCCAAATTCTTGTACACAATGCAAGTATGTGTACATATTATAATTTTACATCATAAATAGATGGCAAGATGGGGGCCTCAGTGCCTGATTGTGCCCAGGGCCTCCCAGACCCTGGATCCGGCCCTGCCCTCTCAATCCATTGAAATAGACAACTCTATCTTAAAATCAGGCTATTTCTGCTCAGCAGTTCAGGTAACTCTCCCTCCATAGGAAACATTGCCATCATCTCACATTATGTCAATCCATTTTCAAATTCTATCAATAATCACATGTTCACCTACTTCCTTTCAAAATTTGATAACTGTCTATTCATGGGCGACTACAATGCTCATCACCCTCTCATTGCTCACGCTCAGAACACAAACACCCGAGGCACACAACTGCTACAATCCCTCTCTGATAACCATTTACTTGTTCTAAATGACTTAGACTCCCCTACTAGATATCCCTCCGGGGATCAATCTCACACTCCCTCTTATCGTATCGTATCAAAGCTAAGTGACGATGCACAATAGAAGTTATGTGTAAACCAATGCATCCATGAAGTTTTCTTGCAACTCACTTTAATATTTATGCTATTGGGACCTTTACATTTAATCTTACTTTTTGTGCATTAAATCATGTTACACAACATATATCTATCTGTGTAAGGCACTAAGTGACTAGAGTATTGTGTAGATCATAGAGAAGTTGATCATTAATACGCATTATGAATTACATGAAGCTCTGATCAGTAACATAGCAGAGTGGATTACGATGATGCTGTGACCTGAATCAATATGGACCTGTGAAAGTGCCTGTAACTAGGCATTTGGCATAATTTATGTTGATATTGAAATGAGTTGAGAGACTATATAATGAAATGAGTGGCGGGCGGGGTGTCTATCATCTGCTGAAAACCAGTGAAAGGCACCATGTCTGCATCTCCTTGTGCTCTCAACCAGTTCAAGTGATCAGGTTAGTGTTTTAAATCTATTATAAAACAATATCACATATAGCATAGAGATTTATCACTTTAAATGTCTTGTTGTTGTCAATTGTGTTTTTCAATAACCTTGCTATGTTGTATTAATCAGTGTGAGGGGCATGCATTGGCCCTCACATACTTATCAGAGTGGGAATAGTGAGTGTGATGATATATACCATGCATAAATAAGCATAAGGAATAGATGCTAAGACATCTTAAGAGTTGTATTAGTGAAACAGACAATTAAGTGGGCGTGGAGGTCAGCCGATGACCTTTCTAGAAAGGTGTGAGACCTATTTTAAATAATTAACTTCTTATGTTCTTCAGCATGCTGTAACCATTTAGTTTACTTTAATTGAGTTAATTGAATTTTGTCATTATGGATGGCAGTACACCCATCCAGGTCTACACCAAAGATAATCTTGGTTCAATGCCAATTGGTACATTAAACTTAGTCATAGCAGCCATGGAGGAGATTTTCATAGAACATGGCATATGGAATGGTGATGTTGTAATTAAGGACCATAGGTATCTCCATTTTATGATCACCTTATATTTTAGGTGTCAGGCTGATAAATGGCTGATGCCTAATTTCCTTATGTAATTTTACATGTCTACATTCTATCTTTAATGAGGTCCCAACAGAACTTTTAAATGTCTTTAATGTTATATATTGTACATAGATGTTGTGAAATTATCTTAATAAATGTTTAAAATGTATATAAATTTCTTGGGTATTGACTAATCTTAAAGTTTTATCTAGAAGTAGGATAACTTGCATTTATTCCAGCATGTTATCAATCTCAGTTGCAAGTATAACAACTGAAGAGTTTCTAGTGCAGCCAATATTACCTTTAATTAATGCTTCATGCAAATATGATAAGCCGATCTTAGTGTGAGACAGTAATTTATCCACATAAATCTACAGTACAGTAGAGCTGCTGGCCAACCAGTCATGGGAGATCAATACTCCATCAATTGACATCAATTCATAAGTGAGTGATACTAATTCTCAATACAAGTACACAACCTAATACTATCCTTAATCATAACCTTCATTACATACAAAGTACGTTCCAAGGTATCCTCACAGCCAAGCTAAAAGAATTTCGATTACAGTAAGTGGGTCCTGGGTTCCGAACCTCCTGGTAGGAACTTGGTAGCGCTTATGCGACATGGTGCTAGAATCTGGGGTAATGAATAATTGATTTTAGGAGGTATTGTGTGTTCTGTACTGTGTGTTGTCTATATTGTGTATTGTGCTCGCACTTTCATGCTCTCACATTATTATTGCCGATATGTCATTTTTCAAGCAGAAATATGATTTTTCTGCACCTGCATTAGGCACAACAGCTGCAGGACGGCATATTAGAGCCCGTGCAGATGAGCGCTTAAAACAAATGATTAGACAGGTGCAGGAACAACCTAACTTAGCCATGGATCACATAGTACAGAGATTTTGGCCCTATTTGGCATCTCATTATGGCCCTGATAGAGAGGCACATTGGCTTGATCTTGATATAACCTTATTTCACCCTGTTATGCGTAGTCTTATAGGCGCCACAGTGTTGTTGCGGCCCACTGCACGTGTTGCATCAGATTTATTGCACGAAATCCTTTCTTGTAAATATCTACGACCGGGCAATGCCATAGCAGGCATGCAGATGGTTTGGAATATATTGATTGCTGACCCAGCAGAGACCCCAGTGTTCCCACAAACAGATATTGATTATTTTGCACATAACTATGTAGGCCCAGCAGCAGAGGAGCATGACATAGATACCATATGGCAACGGTGTCAAAATTGTGCTACAATCTTACATGCAATGGAATATACTAAACCAACTTTGGCAGGAATGAAAATAGCACTAGATCAATATTTCTATACAGGTAGATCAGGTGATCAGCCGGAGAGAAAGGAAGTCAGCCAATCTGAGGGGGATGGTGCTTTTCACTCCCAGACTGGCACTGATAAGGCAGAAAGCCAAGTGAAAAAGGGTGGGAAAAGAAATGAAACAGAAAGTAAAAAGCAACAGGATAAAGAAAAAGCAAGGGAGAAAGAGCAAGCCTTTTTGAGGGAGGCAGATACTTTGATAGCTGAGGCACAAGATCAGTCCAGCAAATTTAATGCCCTGCTGGAGAAATTAAATTCAGTTGACATTGGTAACAAATCTACTAAAGTTTCCTCAACACCAAGGGACCCCAATTGACCAAAGGACACCACCCAGACTGACCATGAGCCATCTGATATGGATATTGATTATGATAGCTATGGGGATGAAAGAGGCGCAGCAAGTGATGCTGATCCCATTGCCGATGAACTAAGGTACATGGAGAGAGTCAGGCAAGAGAAAAAAGAGAAAAAAGAGAAAAAAGGAGATGACTCGGATGGTGACAATTCCTCAGACCAATCAGATGGAGGCCAGGCTGATAGAGCAGCTACACCAGATATCACTGTGTTTCCAGCTAGGGTAAAGCGTGGTGATAATCAGCCGAACTATAAACCTGGCATTCCTCACTCAATATCTAGGATGCTCCACTCCAGGCAGTCTAAGAAAAAGAAAAGCCCTAGAGCAGACTCCCCAGTCATCCCTCTTCGAACTGCCAGAATAGGTCTATCGGGGGCAGTGAAACAGCAAAATGTCTCCAGCAACCTCAGTGAGACATTGACCCAATTTTTCCCTCGGACTTTGAATGCTAATGGACCTAATGTTGCTGAGAATTCGCTAGGGCATTGGTATCAGTATGAAGATTATTTGTCATTAAAGAAAATAAATGACCCTGCTCTGGCATTACAACTTTTCCGACTTAGCCTTGCAGGTAAGGCAAGAGCCTGGGCACAAATGCTCCCAGCCAACATAACCATACATGAATTGAAAGATGCTTTTCTGAATAGATTCCATTCAGACATTAGCTCTCGATCATCTGCTGCGCAGCAGTTTTATGCCTTTAGGCCACTTCCTGGGGAAGGTTGGTATGAGACGTTATCTCGACTCAAACTTTTGACACGGGGACTACGCTACTCGGAAGAAACTTTAATGGACAAAGTGATAGGACAAGTTCGTATTCGTTTAGCTGGAATTGAACCTACAACCTTGGATGAACTGCAGGAATTGATTATGTTCTATGAAAGGGAGGGATTAAACATTAATCATGTCAGAACAGAACCTGTCAGAAGGGCCCATTATGTAGACCAAGATCAATATCCATTAAGAGCAAATGCCATTGAAGGAAACCCAAATCGCTCCGAACCATGGCAACGTCCCTATCAAAAACAACAATCGAACATGGCAAACCGTAACAACAATTATCCCATTAATCAAGGCATGAGAGGTCAACAACCCAATTTGAATGAGATCCAATGTTATAACTGTGGAATGTATGGTCACTTTGCCCGCGGGTGTTATTACAGAGCCCGCCCACAATACCCTTTTCAACCTCCTAATGGATTAAACCCTAACAACCCTTCTATGAGAGAGCAATGACCGACTGCACAAAACTCATTAAGTGCTGGGCAACAGCAAAACAGAGTTAACCAGGTGAATAGAGGCAGGCCATTACCACCGCCACGCATGCAATCCCCTGATTTCGATCAATTCTCGAATGTGATAGATGGGTTTTATTGTAACCCTAATATGTATGAGGATAATCAATCATACAACTGTTGTTACGATAACCCAGGTGAAACAGGGCATCAACCTTTCAGATCACCAGAGAAACGATCAAACACCATTAATCCAAAGGGACGTAGGCGCAGAACTGAAAGTCAGCACAAAGCGGCTTTTCGGAGTGGGGATCGTTTGGGCCCATAATCGAATCCCCTCACGAAAGCTTTAGTGAAATTAATGCACTTAATGTAGATGAGCGTGGGTCATGCGATTCATCCAATTGTGATGAACATAATAATGGGATGGAAACTAATGCTCCTGATGTACATAATGAAAAACAAACACTTAAACTTGCACAAGTAGGTGTACACTTCCCAATTCAATTAGATGCATATGGTTCCGTAATATGTAAACTTGGGATTGATTGTGATACAACAGAGCGCCTGAGAATTTTACCGGATACGGGTTCTATTTCTACTCTTGTATCATTGGAAACAGTAAATAATAGTGTATATTTGTCATCCCTTAGACAAGAAAGGATTCCAGAGAGGACCTTTGTAATCGGAAATGATGGAACAATCTCAGCTTCTTTGAAAGTAAGGATAGCGCTTGTAACAGAAGAGGGTCTGAAAATTAGCATCCCAGTTTATGTTGCTGACAAGTTTACTTCCTCCTTACTCCTATTGGGGAATGATGTCTTAGCACCTTTGCACGCAATTATTGATGTAAATAATAGAACAATGTATGTAAAGGGCCCTAGAAATGATGTACAGATGGCTGAATCCCTGCAACTGAACCCCAATGAGGAAGCCACCACTGTTGTTAAACTGAAGGGTTCCAAGATTCTGGAATATCCCAGACTGATCCCACTCTGTGTAGAAAGTAGCTTACCAGTTTGTATATTAAACACTCATTTGCACTTTATTGATCAATTAGCACTGATTAGATTATTAATTACAGCTCTGTAGTCATTTTCCTTGAAACTGACACAAATGTTGGGCATGTAGGGTTTAGTGATATCATGTTTGTCTGTGGAATAATAGAACCCACTGACAATCAGCAGATCAACCTATTTACAGATTCCCAATTGACTGCACAGCAATGATATGAATTGTTTACCATGAATGTTACAAACAAATCAGCTAATGGGAATGGCGGTTTGTATGAGATAAACAATTTTCCAGACACACTGGAAGGGGACACAGAAAATATGGGTGACAGTATTGACCCTCTTGTAACACAAGAGAATAGGATAAACTATCCCCGGCTAACGGAAGATGATTGCAGATTGCATATGACTAGACAACAAGTTATTGCTATGCAATTACGCTTTCAGGACACAGTGCTATCAGATGACCAACAGAAAATCATAGTAGCCCTTGTGCACAATCATGCCAATGCTTTCTCCACCCATGATGAAGTTGGTGAAGTGAAAAACTTTACTGCCCATCTTGAAATGAAAGACAATTTCAGAAGTTTCTTGTTCCGTCCATATCCCACGGCTGCAAAAATGGTAGAACCCTTAAAACGTGAACTAACCAAATTGTTGAAGTTGGGTATTATTGAATATGGCCCTGCAACCTGCGATAGTCCACGTTTTGTAGGTGAGAAACCCACCAAAGTAGCTGACAAGATTGCGGTACGTTTGCTCTTGGACGGGCGATTTCTCAATTCGATGACTCAGCCTAAGTGTCACCCACTTTTGACAAGACCTGAGTTCCATCTAAAACTGTCTGCTCAACCTAATGCGTGTTTATTATCAATTTTGGATCTCTCACAAGCATTTTATACTTGCCCTTTGGATGAAGAAAGTAAGCAAAAATTAGGATTAGCATTGCCAGCTACCTATGGTTTACGGCTGGCACGTCTTGGTCAAGGTCTCATAAGATCTCTAGCTGATTTTTGTGAGTGTCTCACTATGGTGTTACAAGGCATGGAATATGAACACCTCATCAGCTTTTATTGTGATGATATTGTTCTTGCAAGTTCAAACTTCCAAGAACATGTGTTGGCACTTAATGAATTACTTGGCCGGCTGCATGAGAGTGGTCTTAAAATAAATCTAAAGAAATGTCAATGGGCACCTAGAGTAAGCCGCATTCTTGGGTTTGAATATGAAGTTACAAATGGAGGGATAAAAATTCACATACCTAAAAGTAAAACTGACATTGCCGAAAAATTGATTGTTCCAACGTCTCGGAAGGCCCTTCGCCGCTTTCTTGGATTTGGAAACTTCATTTCCAATTTTGCCGAGGCATTTCATGCCACTGCAGCGCCTCTATACCAATTGACAGGTGAAAAGGGACCATTTGTATGGACCCCAGAACACCAGAAAGCATTTGAGGCAGTGAAGAAATTGGCGGTGTCACCAGAAGTACTTGAAGTCCCTGTAGTAGGTCATCAATATGTCCTCCGGGTGGATACTGGTCAGCATGGCATGGGCAGCACCTTATCTCAAATAAGGCCTGCAACAGCAAACACCCCAGAGAGGGAAGCCCTTATCTGCTATGACTACAAAGCCTTCCGGACTCCTCCAAAATTGTCAGGCTCAGCTGAATGGGAATTACTTGGGATTTTCGCTTGCAGTATGTAATTACCGGTATTTTCTAACTGGGTCAACTTTCCTGATTTACACTGACAGCAGAGGGGCTATTGGGCTACTTAAGAGCCATATTTACCAGAAAAAGGAACCATCTCGGGCTGTGGTTCGCATGATTGAACGACTCTCGCCATATAATTTTACTATGAAGCATGTTTCAGGAAAAACTCTGCATGATTCAGTAGACTTTTTGAGCAGATGCCAGTGTGGTCCCCTTGGCAAGGGAGGACTGGTTATGGGAAGAAAAAGAAGGGCATTGTTTAAGAGTCTTAGCGTTGCAAGATTCCAATCCCACATACAACCTGCGCAAACGCACTACTTTACCTAAGCGTATGCAAGACCCAGACCAAGGTTATCAGATTGACCCTGAACATGACTCAAATGATGACATGAATGAGATACCTGAGAGCTCGACACCTGCAGCTCAGCCTGACTTGAGCGGTGATGAAGTCCAATCACAAGCAAGTGAGTCAGAAATCAAAGCAGCAGAGGAAGGGATGAGTAAAGATAACACATCAGCAGAAGCAGACTCAGACATTGGCCAGTCTGAGGCAGGCTCTGGACATGATGAAAGTGAATCTGAATCTACAAGCCAAGGTCCAGCAAATCCATTCAGTGTACTTGGGACGCCATAAGTGACACTTGATGAACATAACAGATTTGTTGTTACCTTGGATGATTTAAAATCCATCTCTGTTGATGAGGTCAGACCAGGTAGAGAGATATGGTCAGACCTGCGGAAAAGTGATATAAAAATATCATATATTCCCAATCAAAAGTCCATTGATGACTACTTACAGAATATATTGATAGCTTGTGACACACAAATACTTATGCCACTGACAAAGCAAGAATTTACTTTAAACCAAAAACTGTCGCTTGAATATGGAGGACTATATAAGTACTTACAGACTGGGCAGTTACCAAACCAATTAAAAGTGAGTAAACGGTTGCAAACACGAGCTGAATCATACGCCATTGTGGACCAGGTACTAGTATATGTTACAACTGGCAAGGATGGATTATTGCAGGTCAGACCGGTGTTAATTCCAGATGATTGCTTAAGAGTAGTCGCCAGGACGCACTTAGACCCAAAGAGTCACCATTTGGGCTGCACAAAGTTATATAACCTGCTAAAAGAACAGTACTACTGCTTGCAATTGTACACCATTGTCAGGGAATACATTGCAAATTGTCCTGTATGCTTGCAAAAACAAAGCCCTCCCCAAAATTTTGACAACTTTGACTTTGACCCTGCAATGCAACAATTAAGCAGATATGCCTTGGAGGTATGGATGGGAGATATCAAAGTTTTGTTTCAGAACCCCTCAGGGTACCGTTACTTGCTAGTTATTGCAGATGCATACTCCCGGTTTATCTTTGCAGAACCCATGAAAACCAGAACTAGTCAGGAAGTCACAGACACCTTGCTAAGACTTAAAGCTATTGCGGGAACCCCTATGAACTTAATAACAGATGCTGACAGCTGCTTTAACTCTAAACTCTTTGAAATGGCCAGTCATTCTTTAAACATTGAATGGAATTGTGTCCCCGTGTGGACACATCACTTTAATTATGCGGAAAGGGCCATCCAATCAATCCAACAGCGGCTATTAACTTTAGGTGAGAAAAATAGGAATCATGACTGGCCCGGTGAAACTTATTATTTGCGACCTTTGGGGTCAATAATACACCCATGTATGGTGAGTTTACGCCATATGAACTCTTTTATAGCAGGGCTTGCAACTATAAAACTGACCAGAGGACTCTCCAGGTAAAACCTATTGAAGAAACATCAGAAACATATAAAGAATATATGAATAATCTGCAAGACAGGATTGAGTACATGCGTAAGGAAGTACTAACTAATAGATTACTTCGCCAGCCGCAAAGAAGCTCTCCGACAAAGAAATAAAATAACTCAGGTGCATGAATATGTACCAGGTCTCTTTGTATATGTATGGGTCCAACCGTCAAAAACACGCCTAGCCACAAACAGCCGCAAGCTACAGTATTCGCATGTAGGCCCCTTTCTTTTAATCAGACGACTTGCGGACCAGTTTGTTACCGTGTCTTCTTTAAGTGGCGAACTAATTACGCAACCTATACATGTGCGTAGAATTCAGTTGGCAAAAATACGAATTGGCAAGCATTATGCGCGCACAATTCAACAACTAGTTGAATTGCTTCATGCTATGCCAGATGAGAAGAAAATTCTCTTCAAAGACCAACTGGAGGCGTTGTCTAAATTGACGGACATATGCAAAGATGCCCTAAAATCAGCAAGTGATGAAGGCTGATATGTATGAATGGCATTATGATATGAGTGCATGTGTAGCTACATGTATGTTGTGAAAATGTTTGTGCTGTTATTTACTATTAACTTTTTCTCTTTCAAAGAAGCTATTTGCTATCTATTAATATGCAAGGACAGAGGTTCATCGATTGGTTGGTAAAGGAGGAGAAGAAAAAGGCAGAGGAGGCAAAACGCCCCATTGTGTGGAACCACACCGGACCTGCCTGGGGAGCTCCCAATGGCCCAGTGATGCAGTTTGCAGAATCTGTGTCTGTAACTGTTACCAGGGGTAGCAAGAAGAGGAAAGAAAAGGTAACAACTTCTTTACTGCAGGGAAGCACAGCAACTGCACGGTGAGCTTCCTCTCATGAAACAGGTAATGGCTTCACACTTGGGTGGAGGTGACAATGTAATAAATTGCCTATCATTGCGAGTCCCCTCCTGGACCAGCTTAAATTTAGAACTATTTGTCCTTTTATTATGTTTTTATGCAGACGACCCCATGGATTCATGGCTTTGCTAACCAGATGCCTTGGAATGGTGCCACGGGGACAAACCTGACACCTGGGAAGTTCTGCAATTTTGTGAAGTTGTAGGAAATTTAAATATTATAAGAAGATATCTAAAAGAAGAAGCACGGGAGGAGGACCAGATGAGGACAGTACACTATGTAACTGCCTTACTGAGTGCCTGCCCTTTAGGACACCCCTTCGCCACAGAGGCCCTGTATATCCTTGCTGAAAAGTGTTATGCAGATGTAATTGAAGTGGCTAGGGCCCTAATTGTAGGACGGGACCCTGACCATGCATATACAGTTAAGGAGGTTGAAGGGGTGGCCGTGCTTTTTGGACTAACTGTACGTGTCCCTACTTCAGACGATTGCTATTGCACAGATATATGCCCTGTTTGCACAATAAGAGAGAATGATGGATGTATACCACATGACTTGTCATATTATAATAGAAAAGATCTTTCAGGTCAGGTCAACAACCTCTTTTAGGGACACATCAACACATCAAAGCACCCAGAATCAATATAGCCAAAGTAAGTACACATGCACTACTCTGTACAGCAGCGGGCTCAATATAATAATGTGGACTAGCCCAAAGTTGCGCAGAGGATAGTTGCCAGTCAACAAACCATCATTGTAGACAGCACAGCAGGTAAGATGTTAGGGGTGTTATTAATAGTTGGTACTGTGGTACTAGCCTATGCAGATGGCTATACTTTAAACTGTGTCACACAAGTTTGTACTAGTTTAGAACTCAATGCTCCTAGTCATATAACTAATGCCTCAATAACCTTAGAAATTTCATTGGATAAATTAGCTATGATCAGAAATAATCAACTACGATAGGTAACAGAATTATTGCTTTACGACCAACTAGGCAATGGTACAGTTTTTTCGGTTGAAAGTATCCTGAGTAAATGTAACAATATACACACACTTAGACTACGCAATGTGTCTTATAGCTCCATGCAAGTCAAACTGCATGGACACATCATCAAAAATATGGCAAATTGACAGAAATTTATGGACTCAATATTAAATACCTAAGTCCAGAAACCATGAAATGGCTAACCGGACTGAGAATAGTACAAATTACAATTGATGAAAGTGCCTTGGCGTGCACTAGATTCCCTGAACTAGGTAAAATTCATGAACTAAGAATTTTCAGCCCGTATACAACAAGATTGAGTTCCATGTATTTAGGCAAACATTGTAAAGTTAAAATTCTATGGCTTTATATGCCCAAACTTACTACTCTTATGCCAAAAGCATTAACCTTATGTCACAAATTGCACCACTTTCATCTAGTAGCCCCACAACTGTCAGTAACCAACCAACAATTCATAGCAACACGAGCATTTCAACCTTCTATCTATATCCAGCTAAAAGAACTACAGCCAGGTGTAACATTGTCAAAGTTATTTTGTTCAACAGTATTATGCGCACTAAATGGTATCGGAATTCAAACTACAAGGAGATTGCCCTTGAATATCATCGGCAAAGCCCTAATATTCAACAATTTACATGTGCACATCAATGAGGGATGTGAGCCTATGTTACTACAGCCGGGAGCAAACACATCATTGAGAAAATTACACATTACCAGAGCTCCAGTTATGCTGGGTCAAAGTGATTTTGGGTTAACAGTTCATCTGTTACATTTACAAGTACAAAAACTCAGTGTTAAAACCTTACATTGGACAGAAAAATTGAACCTGCAGGTCACAAAGTCCATCGCCATGACAGATGGAAATCTGTCAGATATAACATACTTAACTTTCAGGAATTGTGCGAACCTAGAAATCTTGGATACGTCTAACAATGAAATACATAATTCAGTATTGTATCTAACAAATTTCCCTAAGCTGAAAATCCTGAACCTCGCACAAAACCGATTATCCTTGTTACAACTGCTCATTAATTCCCATAACTTATCGGCCGTTAACCTGAGTTACAACAACATCAATAGGCTAAATTTATTGATCAGTACCCATTTGTCGTATTCCATTAACCTCAGCCATAACAAATTGCATGACGTGGCCTTTTTGACAACACTGGCAGGTTCAGTGGAGTTCATTGACTTGAGCTATAATGAGATAACTGACGTCAGTCATCTGCATGTGCTTGCCTTACGTCACCCAACTACAATCAATATTAATAACAACCCTTTGAGCTGTGGCTGTGCCAACGCCAAAGCGTTACTGTGGGCAACACAACAGCTGCACATACTCCTGCGAAAGACTTGCTGGCCAAAGGCTGATCACACTTGCACCGTTACAACTGAGGCCACTGTTGTTCAACAACTGCTGGAGCGTCTGGAGCAGCAGAAGAACATATCCAGTGACGTATCTAACTGGGATTCTTTTGACTGGGACTGAGTGCATACTTATACAAATTATGATATTGTCACTACATCCTTAACTAATTATCATCAACTACACATCGATTAAAATTTTAGTTTGATCTCATTTCAGTGGAGCGGATGAGGACCCATCCAGCATGAAGGTTCGTATTGTTATTATGTATTTGTTGCCTGCTTTCTGCCTCTTGCCAATCATTGATGGCGAATTCATTGCAGACGTGAACGAGGTAGTGAAGCCAGAATATGGGGTGGTCATGAAACAGCTTGGTTCACTAATAATTTCACCTCATGTCATGACTCTAAATTTCTTACTCCCTTTTGACTTCACAAAATTGAATGCTACTAAACTCCCAGAACAATCGTTCACAGTATGTGGCAATAAAAATGTGACCAACCCATTCATAACAAAAATTTGCGAACAACAATTGCCTTCATTAATACTTTATCAAAATTTAACAGAAAAGTGGGAAATGAAGCTAAACAAGCTACACCAGAAACTGTCTCGTTTGGGCAACCTACCTGCAGACAAAGCACCTAAGGGTAGTCATGAGAGATCCAAGAGGGGAGTCATTTTGCAAGGCATCGGATTTGCCCTTAGTACCGGAGTCAATAGATCTAGCCATCACTAATGAGACACTTCATCCTCATATGGCAGATTGCTATGTAGGCTCAGATGTAGGCAGTGACCACCTCCCCCTTCACATAGACTTCAAACTTGGCACTCAGGTAAACTATCCAATAAAATACATCAGAAATCTCTTAAAGGCCGACTGGCCACTTTTCAAAGAAAAAGTCACTGAAAATTTCTCATACATGCTGTCTCCAAATTTAATCAAAAATGAAAATGACATGGATACCTACATCAATGTCATTCATGAATCTATAACAGAGGCCTTAGATTTAGCCTGCCCTGAGAGACCCCTCCGGGCCAATTCCTTTAACATATCTGAAGACACTCTTAAAATCATAAAGCCAGGCGCTTACAAACTAAAAATCCATTTTGCCCCATAATCAGAGATACCATTAGGGATCTCACTAATCGCATCAAATATGCCATCAAGGAAGAAAAGAAAGCCAAATGGAAAGAAATAACCAGTAAGCTAGATTATAGAGATGGCACTTCCTTCTGGAAGCACTTTAAACAGCTATCTGGAGGAGGCAAATCTGCCAACTCCACTCCCAAACTAGTCAATCCTGACGGCACTAAAACAGCCACAGAGGCTGAAGCTGCCGACTCCTTTGCCTCTCACTTAGCTCGAGTTCACAACACTCACACAGGCCCCATCTTCGATGACAAGGACAAAGTCGATCAGTTCATCACTGACCATATCAGCCTCTTTAAGCCTGACTTCTCACCTGACCCTAATGAATCGGTAGAAGATCATCCTCTTTCAATGCCCATCACCTAGGCCATCTTAAAAGTCACCCTATCTAGAACTACTAATAGCGCCCCCGGGGAAGATAAAGTATGTTACATAATCCTCAAACAGCTCCCTGAGTCAATCCTCAAATTCCTCACAAATCTCTTTAACTATCTAATCAGCGTAGGCTACTTTCCCAAGCCTTGGAAATCAGCCATTGGCGTAATGATTCCAAAGCCTAACAAAGGCTAAAATCCCCTCAAACTATCGTCCCACCAGCCTCCTTAAATGTGTAGGTAAACTCTTTGAAAAAACTATCGCTAATCCCCTCATTGATCATCTCACTCTAGATGGACACATAAATGAATGGCAAAGGGCTTATCTCCCCCAAAAAGAAGCTAATGAACATGTATACAGACTCTACCATCACATGAAAACATCCATTCATTATGGCTGGAAAGGCTCTGCCATCTTTCTGGATGTAGAAAAAGCCTTCGACTCAAACTCAAACTTCTCACCTTTGACCTTCCACTAAAACTCCTCAGAACCCTCTCTTCATTCATAGATTCCATAACCATAAAAGTTAGAGTCCAAAACTCCATCTCTCAAGAAGTTCACCTAGCAGCAGATACACCTCAAGGCTCTGTACTGAGCCCAATCCTTTTCAATATGTTTGTCAATGACCTCCCTTTCTCAGAGGAGTCAGAACTCCACATCTCACAATATGCAGACGATCTTGCTCTCTGGACATCAGCCAGAGGTAAAAATGCCAGAAAGAAAACAAGCAAAACTCTTCAAAACTCACTCAATGAGCTAGAAGAATGGTGCTCCAATTGGAGAATCAAAATTAAAGCCTCAAAATCTCAACTTATACATTTTCCAACCAACAGAATAAATAAATATGCTTCCAACTTCACCCTTTTTGGTACACACATCCAAACTTCTCCTACAGCAAAACTGTTAGGCTTTACACTCAATCCATCCTTATCTTTAATTCAGCCCTACAAGGATAAAAAAGCCAATGCCATCCGTAGAATAAACCTTCTTAGAAGGCTACGAGGCACAGATTGGGGAACTGACTTTCAAATCCTTCTCCACCTATATAAGACTTTCATTCGCCCTGTCCTAGAGACGGGCCATGTCGCCACAGTCTCGGCCTCAAAAACAGCCAAAAAACAACTAGCCATAGCTGAATGCAAAGCCCTTAGAATAGCGCTCAAACAATTCTACATCCCTGGTCAAAGTAGGACAACTAACAAGGCTCTCTATGAAATGGCCTACATTACTAATATCAATAGCCGAAATGAGGTACTTAAAGCTAAAGCTCTTGTCAGATACCAAGTTTCTGAGCTAATCCTGGAGCTCCAGGAATCACTGAGGCCCATTCGTAGGCTACCTTTTCCTTTTACCAAACCCCGTACTCAATATCCAATAACCTAGATTCTCATCACAAATATCATATCATCTCATAAACAAGCTCAAAAAGCAGTCAGGCTGAGGTCCACATATCATAACTGGCCTTAAGCCGGTATGTACGGTGGGGCGACGCCAACGACTGTGGGTGGGAGCACTGTTGCCAACCCGCGCAGATCCACTCCTTTGCTTCCTAAATACACAACCAAAACTGCGCACCCGCAGCCTATTACTGTGTACTTTCACCTTCCTCCAATTACCTCATCCAACTTCTTCACAAAAAGCTCAAAAAGCAGTCAGACTGAGGCCCACATATCATGACTGGCCTTAAGCGCAGACCCACTCCTTTGCTTCCTCATACACAGCTCAACTGTGCAACCGCAGCTACTGTGTACAACACATCCAGTCCGAGCCCATGGGACTTTAAATGGAGGCGGGTTGTACTCAGTATCCTATGCTGGGGCAACTAAAAGACCCTGGACATCCCTGAATTAATAGGGCTTGTACCAGACTCTCACTCTTTTACTCTGCATAATTCACACAATTCAAAATGACATCACCCCTGTTTAATGCTCATCTTACTTCAAAGCCCAGATACTGCTCTCTCTTTCAATTCTCTTTTCAGGAAGCACAAGAAGAACACCACCACAACAGATCACAGCCTCCCTCCAGACCCTGCACGCAAGACCCAAGATCAAGAAAAAGAAGCTGGCGACCGATTGGACCCCTTCCCAAGTGCCCCCCCCCCAAACAAAGACTATGAACTCACCCAGGTGGCCCTTAAATCTAATCTTTGGAGAAGGCCACCTGGGTATAACATGAATGACAATCTAAGGCCACAGGGGCTTCGTGCCCAAATTGGCCTTGGGCCTTCGGCCCAAAATGACATTTCACACACACACGAATCGAACCACAACTGCTAGATAGCCAAAGAACAACTAGAATTGCCCCATCCATGAACAAGGAGATAATTGGCAAGGTGCAGCTTGTTACGGGAAGGGAGTGGAATTGGGAGTTAATGCATCTCTTTATGTAAAGCAGTGCAGTTTTCTAATGTCTTGGAGCTTATATTTCCACTGTAGTTTCTGTGAGACATGTGCAAGTCAGTGAACTGTCACAATGAAAGAAACCTCGCTTCATACAGAGAGTGAAGTGTAACACTGATACCAACCAAGCTTTATGATGAGAACAATTTCATTGGCAATACTGTAACAAAAGGCTATTGAGACAATAACACACAGCATCAGGTGCTTTGTAATCAATTTTATGAGATTGGTGCTGTTATTATCACAAACTGCAATTAATTCTAGATCAAAAATTGCATTAGGTTGAGAAAATCACTCTAATTAATATTGTAATTCCTTGGTAGAGTACAACGGCCACAGAAATATATATAATTTCGTGACAACGGCAGCGATTTCTGATTTTCCCCTCCATGGCCCTCAGCAGTGGGCAAGAAGTGGAAAACTTTTCTTTCTGGAATGATGACAAACAACCAACCCAAATCAATTGAATAACTGGGCAGTTTTACGGTATTTGCACTCGGCCGATTTTTCGTCTTTAAGCAATTACTCTGAGAAAAGTATGACAGGTACACAGAAATTTGTCTTGGTGGCAGTCTTGCACTATATTGAAGTATATGTGTACCAAATTTTACCTTGCTACGATGCTTACTTTTGAAACAGCAGACGATTTATGACCAATTCTTGCACTTTCTTGTGTCTCACGGAGAGTTTTGCATATTTTTATGGCAACACAGAAAAGCAAAGGCAGGCACTTGTGATTCATGTTAATGATGCCTGTCTAGACCCATGTCTTGGGCATAAAATACAACAGGTTTCATCTGAATAACTTACATACAACATGACTTGGGTCCTAAAATGTAAAAAAATGGCAGATGTCAAAAATTTTGTTTTCGATGGACCATCAGTTGCTTTATATGCTGTTATGAGTAGGTATCAAAGAATGTGTATACTGTTTGTGTTAATTTTGAAGCTTGAGACATATCTCAAGGTAAAACAGAAACATTTGTTTCACTAACCATAATTGGTTTTCAGAATGTGAGGCTTAAATGTGATGTCAAAAAAAGCATGTCCTCTCCAACCCATAGAAAAAACACAAAGTGTTTTGTAGGAAAAACAAGCTATTTGTGTATCTTTTGCTCAATTATGTGCCTTTACAAGTATGTGACAAGTACAAGTTAAAAAGATATCCAGGCCATGTTCATACATTTTCTTAGAAATTAAAATTCATGATGTCAAAAAAATGTCCTCTCCAACCCATCAGAAATTTTGCTCTGATTCGTGCGTTTTAACACTGGATTCATTGAAGAAACGGCCATGGTTATACAAACTAAGTAAACCTGGATGCCTAAAAAGGGTTTTTATAAGTATTGAAAATGTCAAATATATTATCTTTCGTTATCTATTACACTATTTTGAGAAAATCAAAATTGAGAAAAAAGTTGATTTATTTATTTGTAATGAATTCTATAAGTACTTATCTGAATACCTACTAGATCCTCTCACAACACTGTTCAATTACGTGTGGTTAAAAGGAGATTATCCCGATAAGTGGGCTGAGGGAGTAATACAACCATTGCACAAAAAGGGTAATTACAATGAACCTGATAATTATCGGAAGCTTACATTGATGGCTTGTATGGGGAAAATATTTGAATCAATTGTGAATAAAAGACTAGTTTTTCAAAGTGAAGCTGCTAATAAAGTAGACCCATACCAATTTGGTTTCACCCAAGGGTGTAGGACCAGTGACAATGTCTTCATAATAGACTCTATCATATCATATCAAAAATCGATGCGCAAGAACTTATTCATAACTTTTATTGACTTTTCTAAAGCTTTTGACTTTGTTAATCGTAGCTTTCTCTATTATAAAATGATTAAAAAAGGATACGGCGGTAAACTGGTTAAAATCATTCGTAGTATGTTCTCTAAATCACAAGCTAGAGTTAGATGGCATGGTGAGTTAGGCTCAAGCATTGACAGTACCCATGGTGTTCTACAGGGTGGTATAGTCAGTCCTAAGCTATTCAATCTGTATCTTTCAGATATGGTTGAATTTTTGGACCAAAGCTGTGGTGTCTCTATAGATGGAACTACTTTTACACATTTACTTTATGCGATGATCTAGTTTTAGTCTCTGAAACTGAGAATGGAATGCAAACTCTGTTGAATAATGTTGAGTCTTACTGTAGGAAATGGCATCTGATAATTAATTCCCAAAAAAGTAAAGTTATGTATATTCACAAAACACAGAGTAAAAGTAAGAATAAATTCCAATTTACTATTGACAACAAAGAACTGGAATTGGTCAGCTCATATAAATATCTGGGCCATGTGCTTTGTGACTCAAAGGACGTACATAAAGAAATGTATACACATCTGGCGACACAAGCGCAGAAAGCTATGTATGCTCTCAAAGAAAACACAAGGTCTACTGTTGGTTATCTTCCGCCAAAATTAAGTCTTAGAATGTTTGATACCCACATACTTCCGATACTGGAATACAACAGCGAATTGTGGTTCTCCGAGAAGGAAAATAATGCTATTGAAAAAATTCAATTGAACTTTCTCAAAAATATGCTTAGTGTTAGATGTCAAACACCCACCACTGCAATCCTTGCAGATACAGGCAGATTTCCTTTACTTATAAGGCAACAGTCTTCCGCCCTGAAATACTTTGATAGACTAAAAAGTGAAACTTGTCCTATACTTCTTCAGAAGTGTCTAGAAATTCAAATTAAACTTCAGGAGAAAGGTGTGCCTTGTTGGCTCACAAGACTTAGCAAAATCACTGACAGGTTAAACATAGATCTTATGCAATGCAATTTGAATAAAACCATAACATGCCTGTATGACCAGGCTAAGGATAAGATGATTAGTGAAATAAATGATAACACTAAATACCCAAAACTACGAACGTACAAAACTTTCAAATCTGATATGCGCTTAGAACCGTATCTTAACTTCAATCTCCCTAAATCTGTTTATACCAGTATTGCCCGTTTCAGGCTAAGTTCTCACAATCTTAATATTGAAATAGGTAGACATAAACGTCCTTATGTACCTGCTGAAGATCGTATTTGCAATAAATGTAACTTAAATGTTGTAGAAGATGAATTCCATTGTTTAATGGTTTGCCCGAACTGGACCAACCCAAGAACTGAATTGCATGACGTAGCTTGTACTTCAATTAATGACTTTCTGGTATTAAGCCAAGCTGAACAGTTTCATGAAATTTTAATCTCAAAAAATGTATACCTGAATTTTGCTCTTGGCAAATTTCTTTACACAGCATTGAAAATTGAGAGTTGAAGCTATTATTATAATTTATGCGCTAGGTTGGTTGCTCCTGGTGACTGAGTGGTCAGTGGCATGTTGATGTGTTGCTTGCTTGTGTTTGCTGTTGTTGTTGCTGTCACTATTGTATATAATTAAAATGTTTCTTTTGTACATATACATTGTATTATTGGTGCTTCCAGTTATTGATGATGTGATGTTTAATTCTATCTGTACATAAATCTATATCTTCTGCTTTTATACCATTTTGTGTGCTGTAGATATTACCTAGGTTAACTGTTTTTAATACCATTTTGTGTGCTGTAGATATTGCCTAGACTAACTGCTTGATTTACTGCTATTTGAATAGGAATCAGTTATCTCCAGATTCTAGAATAGCAAATGTGGTGCTTTATTAATTAGCCTTAAAATGTGATATAAGTTATTTCTAAATTATTAATTATGGTGCTTTACACAATTACAGTATTACACAATTACAGTATGAAATGGACACTTCTATGAATTTTGTATTAATATATAGTAATCCATGTTATGTTTATCAACTTCATTGTACCATATAATGTATGACTGCTCCTTCCTAGTTGTAGTTAGTTACTATCCCACTTTTGTACATACACATCTTATCTTATTTTATGTTTCTTTTTGTTTACTTGTATGACACATGTATCATGATGATATTCAGATGTCGAATAAAATTCTATATATATATATTTCTTTCATATATCGATATAATTGTAATTTTTCACTATTAACTGAATGACTTTAAAGGATAATAACCAAATAGCTTGCTAATGGAGCCATCAAAGATGATTTTTCCAAAGGTGCCTGATTTTTGGTCATTTTCGGCGGTTTTTTGCTCCAAAACACTATGTTTGACACAGTCGAACACCATGATTTTCAGTTGTACAGTAACAAAACTTGACATGGGGTTAATAGGATACCTAGGGATTATTAACCATGGAAATCATGTGTTTTTTGAGACTAGTACCCTACTCAACAGAAACTTTCACGGTAATGGCAAGCCAGATTTCTGTAATTTCGTAATAAAAATGGTTAAAAAAAAATTGTGGCATGTTTAATCAAAATTAAAGTTTTGTATGGGTTTTGATGTTCCTATGCAACAATGTGACTTGATTTCCAAGAATAAGAATGGGTGAAAATTGTTTCTGGATGGATATTTTTCCTGATTAACAGTTTTTTCAAGAATCAACCCTTGCCTACTTTAAGTAGCGGTATTTTGGTAGTAAACCACCAAATCACTTCAGTCCTCTTTGATTATAGAAACAGTAATATGTTAATTTTATGATAGAATGATGGAAATTCTCAAATTTCACACTTTATTTTGACCCCCCATGAGACAATTTGAGTGCAAATACTGTAAAACTGCCCAACTAAAGATAGCTGTTATTCTAAACCTGTGACTTAATTTGACTTGACTGTGCAACACTGAGGGAGAAAGAGAGAACTAACCATATGTGTTATGTTTAGTTTCATTGGAAATATATTGAAATGAAGTGAAATTGAAAGGGAGATGCGTCGTACATGTATGTGCAAGTCAGTGAACTGTCACATTAACAGAAACCTAGCTTCCTAATGAGAGTGCAATAATAGGCCTTTGATATAGGGGTATTCAGAGTTTGACTCCTCTACATTAAAATTGAAAGTGGAAGAAGTAGTACTGTGGATAATTTCATGACATGGAAGACCCTTGAGACAGGCTGGTGAGTAAGCAGCATTATCAGAGGCCAATCAGAGAGTATTGTGTAGTCTGACAATATCTGACTCAAAACAGCAGTCTTGATAACGCCAGCAAATTTCAGTCTAAGTATTATGCTTTCATCAGAAGGACATAAAAGAATAATAAGGATAAGTGGAACTTTTAGGTTGGTGGGATGCCTGGGAAATGTGTTTATACCTGGCCCAAGAGAGGTCATTTGGCCTACAATTTATGGGTTGTTGTGGACTTGCGGTTGAATATAAAACTTGAATATGTAGATTGTAGAAGTATATTTATTTACACCATCACAGATAGGTAAATCTACAAATAAGAAATAAATCAAGTATAAATATAATGCACAAATAAATTATAAAATCAAGAGTAGGGTGGCCCAAAAAACAAAATTTTTGATTTTCTATTCGCATACCCCCTCATTTTAGGAGAAATTGTGAAAAAAGCACCCTGTAAAAATTTCAAGAAAATCGGTCAAGTCTTAGTGGTCTCTCAAGGCCCCTCCATTCTTAGCAAAAAGGAAAATTTCAACCATTTTCGCAAATTCGCGGTTCCTCATAACTTAGTCAATTTGTACAGTACTACATTTTCAATGCCATGGTTGGATAGGGCTCAAAAAGAGCTTCAATTTGCATACCAACATTATTGGTCTAAGATAATATCTCAACTCCCATGGTCTCTTCAGTTTACACTTTTCGTGAATGAAATTGTTGCTGAACGACCGATCCTGATAAAAGCCAGTCTTTTATTTTTTTTCGCTGTAAATTGCTGTGATTCTTATTTTCCCAGTTCCAGAATGACCAAATATTTAAAAAAAAATTTTTGACCATGGGAATGCCCGGTTTATGAGTGATGAAATTTTATGTTGAAGTGTGTCGCAAACTCATAAAATAGCAGGGGGGAATTGTAGTATTTCAAATTCATATCTTCATCCAAATTTATTACAGGGCACCATGATGGGTACCACTTGAAAGACAATATTCTTATGTTTCACATGATATAAATTATGTTGTCCTATATTTAACTCTTATGAAGTTAAACTATGAAATGCAACAGCCACTCTCCGATGTTTTCAGCACTTTTGACAAAATCTAACATTAAAACTTTACAGCTCATAAAGCGGGTTTCTCCATGGTAAAAAAAAAAGTTTTATGTTTTATCGGGTCATCCTGCCTTTTGGAGAATAAGAAGATGTTAATTGACAGTGAAATTTAATGGAAATATTTTCTTGAACAGGTTTGATCATTCAGTAAACACTTTCGCACATTAGCGCTGTCAGCTGAAGAGTCCATGGGAGCCAAGATATCATCCTAGACCATTGATGTTGGTATGCAAATTGAAGCTAATTTTGATACCTTTCCAACCATGGCAATTAGAATGTTGTTCATTAAAAATTCACAAAGTTTTGGCTAACCGCGTATTGGCGAAAATGGTTGAAATGTTTCTTTTTCGTGAGAATTGAGGGGCCTTGAGAGACCACTTAGACTTGACTGATTTTCATGAAATTTCATGAAAAAAAAATTTTCCTGTTCATTTTTAGGCCACCCTAATCAAGAGTAAATATATCAAATAAGCGTCTAAGTAATAAAAAAAAAACATTACATTTTAAGCCAAAGTTTTTAAAAATAAACATTTAAACTTTGTTTTTGTATTTTGTCCATTAATTATGGAAATTCATTTTTTGACCATTATAACAATGGATATCTAAATTAATAGTTAAAAGAATCAAATATAAGAATGATTCAAAAATATTTAACATAACAAATCAGTTGAGTTGAGTTTATGTTTTACACCACCTCAGCACCAGAGTGGGCCATTTAGAGGCATAAAAAATCAATTGAAACCAAGCATCAACCATCTGCAATAATTGGATTATGTAATATAAACAATCAACTTACAAGCATATGCGACTTCTGAATTTATAACCACAAATTCCACAATTCGACAATCACATGGTCAGTAGGACATCTGGAATTTTCAATACACATTTTACACTGACTTGCTACAAGCAATACTGTATTTTTACAAATTCCACTAGAAACCATAATTATACTTATAGATTTGTAATTTGTCACCATAATATAAAACACAAACTAGTATGAAAGCATTCCAAATTTGAACAACTTTTTTTTTTGTGTGGAAAATTCCACTGAAAAATTTTGTGTGGAAAATTCCACTGAATATTTTGGTTTGGAAATCTCCACTAAAATAAATAGCTCATGAAGATAGAAACCGCTACAAATGCATTCAAACATAGAATAATGAATTGCCCTCACCTTATAAAATCTGCCAAGGCATAAAATTTGTATCAGCCAGTTTAGCTGAATACATTGTGACACCAATACACCGGGTGCTACATCACAATGTTGTTACCTATTGTATTAGAAATAGGTCATGTTTATGTCAAGACATTGTGCTGCAGAACTTGACACAATTAGCAGATTGATTGGTGGTTGTAGGTGAGTTTTCTTTATTTATACCTAATTCCTCTCACTGAAGACAATGTACAACAGGCCTAATGACTAGTAATATACCTGTACAAAATATCTGTAATGTATTATATCTGCAAAAAGGTCTGTGTTGGGAGAAGATAGCATTATAAGTGGTGACCTCAATACAAGCTAACATGTGTGCATGGTTATCATGCTTGTAAATGCTTTCTAATGTCTCCATAAAATAGCAACAGTCACCTGGATTTCTTCTAATTAACAAAATAGTACAGCTCCTAAGATCTTAATTGCAGAAACGCAGAATTACTTTGTCCAGAGTCCAAAACAGTATCTGTAGCAACATTGTGAGAACAGTGACAACATTGTGTCACAGTTTAAGCTGAGTTACATTAAATAAGATCACTGAACTGAATGTCAATTTCCTGGGCTATTTATGGCATTTTTGAGTGGTAAATCATTAAATAGCATATTTTCAAGTTGTAGATTTCCGCTTTGGTCAAGAAGATGCTGGACTGCACGATTTGCAGAATAATTTAACAGTGCCTCATACAGGGAGGAATCAGCTGGGAAAGATTCCGCCAAATATTCTTGTATTTCGTGCTGATCAGTAAACTGATGAGTAAAGTATTTTTCCATTTTTCCAATTTCTTCTTATTTTCCTCCAGCTACATATACACACCACATCCATCTATGGCATAATTTTGTGGGGTTTCTTGAACATTTTTGTTAATTTATTTGTATGGGTTTTTTTTACTTGCTTTAATATTGAAGATGCACACTGGTCACTTTTAGTCATCGATTGTCATTATAAACACTCATATTATAGAGCTCAAAATATTGTCCTTCGAAGGTGCAGTCATGAATGATTTTGGTACTGTTTTACATAAACTGATGTTAATAAAAAATATTGCAATTAAAAAAAAGTTGTTTTTTTTTTCTACTTTAAATATTCTAGTTGATTTTTGGAAATGGCACACCTTTACTGGAGTAGGGAGCATTTTGACAACTCAGCCTTGTCATTCCCCTGAATCTAAAACCCCATCTGTCCTTGAAAGAAGATGAAATGTGTTTTTTGGGAGGGGGGGGGGTGAGTGACCTTTGCCCATATTTTGTGATGTTGATCAACTTGATTTAAAATATTTCAAATTCAAACACTGGGTGACTGTCAATTTTCTACAATAACTTTTCATCATTTGCCCAACATGATTAGCGTTTTCTTGGTCGCATTATTAAGGTTACTCAAGCAGTCAAAGAGTGATTCCTGGCACAACATAAATCAAGAAGTACCATATTCTGTTTTCCATTGAATTCTGTACAACAGTTAGCTGTACTTCTTGAATGAGATTCAATTTATAATAGTGAATAAATATGGCATATCCGAGTAAAATTATAGGAGAAACCACTGATGGCTTCATTTGAGCCTTGTTTGTATTGCATCCCCCACCCACATTGCTGGTGTACATGAAATTATGAAAGCTGTTAAAAATTTTGAAGTGAAGTTTCACTCATAAAATAAAGAGAATATGCATGTTTCCTGTCACTTTTTGAGGTCGGAAAAAAATTGTGTCTGTTGGTAGATAAGGGGCTCTATATCGCAATGTCATTTTTTTTAAGAAGGCCTGTGTTGCTGTGTTGATTTTCACCCATAAACCCCTACAGTGCCCCATCACTGTACGCCTCAGTCTTTTTTTCTTTAACTACATGCCTCAGTCTGTTGAACTTCCATCATACTGGGCCCAATCCGTTGAGGCTTCTTGAACTAGAAGGTCAGAAGTATCACACAATGTCTTGACAATGAGCACAATGTCGCTACAATAACTTGTTATGCATGTTGAGAACTTATTACATCATTGAATGATCTTTTTTGTGTCAAGATGTCTTTTCTTTAGTCTATAGTCTGTAAAGAAGCAATAATTTGCATAGAAATGTACTTCAGTGATATATTACAGCATATAAAACTATCCTGAGAGAAAATTCTGTGGCCTTGCACAACTTATAGAGCTATCTCCTCCAAATATGCTGGTCAAATACTCAAAATTTAAATCATATTTATTACTTAAGGCTTTGTTCTAGTCATTGTCAACCTCTTTGTGTAAATGCATTTGATGGAACTGTCACAAAAATGATTTTCCTACTTGACATACGATTTCTGGGTCAAATTCATAGTCACAATGTGTTGACATAAACATGACCTATTTCTACAACAATAGGTAACAACATTGTGATGTAGCACCCGGTGAATACACAAAAATGTAGTTGACTCCTCCAAGTGCCACTGCAGAGTGAATGGAAAATTTTCTGCTACTCAAATTTTGCACAATCACCTCTGCACATGCTCAGAACAACTAGGTCAGTGAGACCCAATTAATGGCCCAACTGATCAGCTGTTGGGCTCACTGAAGAGTGACCAAATAAACAAAGAAACACATGTGGTGACCACAACACTGAAGCATCAAAAATTGGAAACAGAGCACAAGAAGTTGGCCATGTGCAACATGGGTAATACAGCTTATAATGTGAGAGGGATTGCGGACATTTTTATGGATAAATAAAATCAACTCATTCATGATAATCCCAAAATGTTAAGTTACGAACAAGAATGGGTTTTTAGACTGTGATAATGAATGGAGTGAAGTCATAATGTTAGTTCCTTCTGCTGTGAATATCAGAAGTCCTTAAATTGGCCTCTGCTCATATCAGCTTTAATAACTCGACAACCAATAAGATGGAAACATGACATAACATTATAATGTAACAAGCAAGAAATCATTTTAAAGCTGTTAGGTTCATGACGTGGGTTCATTGAGGAGGAGAATTTCGGCCCCACCGTGTGAACAGTAAAGACATGCCAGCAAAATCTCCTGTCTCTGGCAAAATATTAATATGACCTCAAAGCCAAATTGTCAAATGTACTTAAATGCCACTCATTCTTAGTTCAAGTATTACAGAGACAAATTTCTTTAGAAGTGTAATCATTCTACTCTTTTGCAGCCAGACAGCAGATTTGCTAAATGACCAATTGACCATAAAAACAATTTTAACATTACTTTGTCCATTCGCATCAGATATTGAATATAAGTTTCTGAGACTATCAGCAATGCAAAAAACACCTTGTGGTGCCAATTGATAATACATTTTTGCAGTTTATACAACAGAAGTTAACTGTCCCTAGTGTCCAAGGTGTGGTCCTCAATGTACCTGGGTGAAAGCACAGTAAGCGCCTCAATATTTGGCCCCTATGACCTAAGAATTATTTTCATCAGAAGTGCAAGTGTAGTACATCAATTTGAATCTAATATTGTGTAGAATAAAGAATTATGTTTGTCTAATAAGTCAAGACAGGTATTTGCTGGGCTGCTATGAACTACATTATGAAAGTTCCACGAAAATCCAGGTTTTTCTGCTGAAATGGACCATTGGCTTTTTGACAGTTTTTGCTGGTGTGATGTGGACAGTTTGCATGAAGTGTGACAAGTTAAACCTTTGAGCCTTGTCAGCATTCACTAAAAATTTGTCACTAAACATGGTATCGCTGCTTTATTTGTGACATACCAGACCTCCAAACATCAGTCCCCAGACTAATTTTAACATTTTTGTGGACGTAATGGACGGACATTTACATTTTTTAGACTGGTGTCCAGTGCATAAGTTAAATTCATTGTGTTTTTAAATTTTTCAGTTGTATACAAAGGTAGAGGGAGATAGACATGCATTTCCATGTCAGTTGATGTGGTAGCTGGTCTTTAATTCATTTAAATTACAAAAAAATCAGTTGTGGACGTAATGGACGAACATCGATTTTAGCCTTTAACGCTTCTTGTATCTTACAATCGTCAGTGGCCATTGGAACTTTTTTGCTGAAATTCATTAAACCAATATCATATCTAGGCAAAAGCACCAAATTCGGCTAATTATTACATAAAAATACCCTCCAGCCAGCCTTTTGAACCCCTGACGGTAAATTAGCAAAAATATGGTTACAAGCAGACCTTTCCTTTGGACATCATGGCTGCCATAATCATCATATTGAAAAGTCAGCCAATGGTCCTTACAGAAGGCCAGGGAGGTACAGTAAACAGATAATGTCACCGGCAGAATTTTAACTAAATATTAGGCTGTGATAGATGGTGCTTCAGAAAAAGGGCCACTGGTTACATGCTAAAATTGACAAATTATACCCACATTAAAGGTCTGCCCAGAGCATGGTTTTAATTGTATGCTCATGAAAAATGCCTAAATTTCTCAGATTTACTTGTTGATCAAGCTTAAATACTGCACTGTTTCTTCTTTATGTCGGAAATCGGTTTCTAGGACCCTAAATTTATTCTTATCCGACCAAAACGCAATTGAGGCCTTTACTGTGCTTTCACCCACCTCTCATGGCTTTTCAACAGGTTTGTTAACAAACCATGATAATCAGCGGTGCCTCAATTCTTAACAGTGACCCAGGGGTGCCGCAAGGAATCGCAAGCAGCAGGGGCGTTGAGACAAAAAAGGGCAAATCATATTTGCGCCAATTGCAAGTGACAAAATTCAGATAGAGAGTTAATAATAATTTGATATATACTTACTAATTTGTGTCTAAAATTGGTAAAATAAGGCCTAATAATATTTTTTCTTCAAGATCAAAAGGGCACCATTGCCCCCCCCCCTGCCCACTCTTGGGCAAGGGCAGGAGGGGCAATTGCCCCCCCTGCCCCCCCCCCCCGATCTGGCACCCCTGCAACAGTCCCATGCCATTCAGTTGAATGGAACAAATAAAAGAGCCACTTGTTCAGTGTCTCAATGAACCCAGCATGACTGTCACAGGAAAATGCCAATTTCTCACGCTCAGGTGTTTGTGTTTATCAGGATAGTGGTTCAAAACTAATCATGTTATACAGTGTACGCAACTCATACAGGAGAAGATTAGGCCTGACTGTTCATGGTATACCCAGGGAATATTGGAGTTGAACACCATTGAATTTAGTAGAGTGGCATTTAAACAAACCTTTGATCTCCAAACCTTTGCATCTGGAAATTTATCTGCCAACCAAAGTTCAGAAACATATAAATAGGAATTCACAAGATTTGATATAGTCAACATAACATAATTGTACCCTATCAGCGAATACCAAAATTCACCTATCCAAATGTGCCCTTGTCCACCTATTCAGTGAAAAGTTATGATTTGTGCCGCGGTCCACAATCAGTTATCAGACTTACAGACATTTTACAGTCAAAATATTGCAACAAAGACTAATCGAGGTAACATAAAAATATAATCTTAATATTAAGATGGTAATGTTCAGAGGAAAGAAGGTATAAAGGGAGATTTTTTTTTTCAAGTGAAATTATCAGTGAAGAAGAAAAAATCTCGATAGGCACATCGAAGCTCATTGTATCAGAAAAAGCTAATTTCATGGTTGAATCTTATTAGCCATAGTGATTTTATACTGTGAATGAACAAATATAGAGATGATGTTGGAAAACTATAGTGTGTTGCGAGACGCTGCACAAAGATGTTCTTCACTTTTATAAGATACCACAATAGTGTTTTGCAAAGATTAATCCTCCAAATATGCAGCAATTTAGACCAGCCTCATCTCACACTGTTAAGCAGCAATAAACCAAAAAACTCAAACTTGGATATTTGCCTAAAAATGTCCCTATGTGACAAATAAAGGTACTTAATATTATACTACTTGAATCTGGGCTGATTTGACCTTGTAATCCAAGGCTACAGCATTTTGTTTTGGCAAAAAAAATGAGAGAAAACCCAATAAACCACTAATTTTGTCATGATGGATTGTAGCTTTTAAGCAATAACTTCAAGTAATGCAATACCTAAAAACCATGATAAGACAATGTTAGATTGAAGTTCTCACAATTTTGTGGCATTTGCTTATCATTGGACTTGGCCATAACACTTTGACTACCAAAAAACACGCAATTTAAAATGCAGCCAACTTATATTTTAGGCTAGTTACCCAATAATTAACATATTTGTTTTGCATGGATTGTCTGGTTTTGTACTCAGGCAGGCACATACAAACCAAAAAATCTATAAAAATATACATTTTTAAAGTGAATTTAGGGCTTATAGTCCTATTAATGCAACAAAATCGAGCAAACAATGGTCCAAACAAATGCAAAAATTCAAACTCGAGGTGGACCCATTAAATATTCTGGGATTTTCATCAAGCTGGACCTGTGATGTTTTCTAAGCAATTGGAAAAAAAATTAACTGTGGGACAGTAGGCAACTCTTTCGCTTATGCTCTTTGTGCACCGTGCTGTATAATGGAATAAAGGCTCAGAATCAAAAGAGAACTATATTGGTCTAAATAAGGATGATATGAAGGGATGAATGTTATTTTACTAACTAAATATTTAATTGAGAAATTAAATTATGTGGCTGTTTGTTTAATTGAAACATTTTGTAAGAAATAGATTTCATGTCTCAGTATCCTCCATGTGATTAAATATATGTATATGCCACTAACTTGAGCTGGTGGAACCGGAGACAGCGCAGGAGTTCTCGATATATGAAAAAATTAGAAATGTACAAAACTGAACCTTTCTCTTCAAGTTTATACAAAGGACATTTACCTTTCCAAACTAAGTCATGATACTATCAGTTACACCCTGCTCGTTTCGAGGGTACTATCAGTTACACCCTGCTCGTTTCGAGGGTACGGGAATATACACCACGAAGGACTCCATACACCACGAAGCCGAAGGCTGAGTGGTGTATGGAGGCCTGAGTGGTGTATATTCCCGTACCCTCGAAAAACGAGCAGGGTGTAACGGTTTTATCCTTCTTACTTCTTGTTTTATTGATGCCCATAGATTATCTTGCAAACTGAGTCTGAAATGTCTTTCAGTAACAAAGCAACAGCATTGTGACGTCATCACCAGTGCTGTCGCCTGGATGATGTCACAATGGCTCAAACAATGGCATTGTGACGTCATGACTATTGTTGCTACAAGGATGACGTCATAACAATCCTATGGTTGCAATTGTGACATCATTGTTTATCTCATACACCCTGTCTGGTGACGACAGACAGGGTGTACGGTGTCATACACCGCGGCTCTTAGCCAATCAGGATCAAGGACTCTCACTGGACTGAGGATATAAAGGAACACCATTAGTTTTACCTCAAAGCTCAGTCACGGTACAAAGGAACACCAATCAATCTCGTATCCCGATGTCAAGCTGGGGTTTTGCTTGACAGTAGACTGGAAATATTTTAAATTCACCAGGTGCCTGAGTTTGACAACAGAAGTCAGCCAACATAGAAATTAATTGCATATGGGTGTTCTACTTGTGGGAAACAGTTCACTAAACGTACATAGCTCATTTTTATACTGAAAACAGTGTAGCCTGCCAGGAATATTAAGCAGATTTTTTCGGTGCATAATTTCTCTATAAGAGCATAGCTATGATGACAAAAGCCCAATTTATGAAGGCTTTATATACAAAAATTTATAAAATGGTTTCCTGACATCCACATGAACAACAAAGACAGTGTGAATGTGAATTCTGCATGGAAAAGTGCAGTCTAGGAATTACTTTATCATTGAATTGAGAATCACACAGCAGAGAAGCCCTTAATCGAATCTGTTTGATGCAAAATGTTCATCAAAAACAGTTAATACTGAATTAATTTGTAAAAAATAAAATAAAATTCTACATACATGACACAAGAGTAGGGCAACAGAATGAAGTATTTGGCAGGCATCTCCTTTTGGCGATATAATTTTGTTTCCTTCATTGCTTTTTCCATACCTGAAAAAAAAAAAATAACCTCAACATTTTTGTTGATCACTCTATTTTGTTATTAAACACACAGTCAATGCACTTGTCAAGGGAGGCTGCAGTCTGTCACTTTGATATGCGCAAAATGAGTACAGGTTCCTGTCGATTTTTGCATTCTGTTAGTTATTATTGCTCATAATTTGCTATGATCATCACATTAATATAGAATACATATACAATGTATATGCTGTTGAGTATTCATGATCAGGATGCCTGAGAAATTGTAAGATCCAAAGCAATTTGTGAAACATTTTGATACATGATGATGCGTCATCATAGCCATGATTTGTCGTAACCAATCTGGGCAGCCTCCGGCAGTGATTGGTCCACTTGCCATGTTGACAGCCCACCCACCTGAGTTGAGACGGAGAGTTTTTTTAAATCTGAGAGTGTAGTTTGCTTGATGCATGCTTTGACTAATCAATGATTGTTACTATCTGACATGCACTACCCTCCAAAAGTTGGAATACACCTGAAAAAGTGGGGTTTCTCTTAAGATTATTTAATTCTAAACACTTATCTTGTTTCATACTTTGAACATAAGACGCGCAGTATTAAGACCTTAAAATATCTTTGTTAATTTGTTTTATGTTGTTTTGGTATGAATGTAAATAACTCTAATGATATCCCATGTTATGGTGTTCCATAAATGTTGTTAAAGCACATGTTTCTTCATTCTTTATCAAATTGAATAATTTTCTATGTTTGCACAGACCATGAAAAGGCCATATGGAAAATAGGCAAAATTACATATTTTCACCATTTTGGGGTCAGAACAGCGCTAAAATAGATCCAGATAACTACCTTTCATTTGAGAAGACACATCATGTGATTATACTGCCTGGTGACCAACACAAATTTGTATTTTTCAGTGGTCAAAGTCTAATTTTTAAACAGTCTTTTGTGGTCTCTCACAAAACAGCAACACTTGCAGTATCCAGAAATGAAATATAGAAGGAGCCACTTGGTTGATGTCTTGATGCAAGTGAGTGAAGGAAGGGGAAGTGAATGTCTCCTAAACTTTTTGTGCAGTGGACTGCGGTTATCACAAATCATGCCAGTGGTAACTCATATTTCATTTCCAAATATTACCAATATACCTTTGGATCTGACCAGTGGCATAGCTAAAGTTTTACGCATGTGTAGGGTGGAAGATTCTTTCAACAGTATCAGTGTGATTATGATAAGAAAAACCAGTCTTCAATTTTTCTTGTTTGCTTCCATTATGCAGTGCTTAGTGAATTATGCTTTTGATTTCATTTTAAAAATATTTGACATCTTTTGGTTCATCATCAGCATTTAACCAATTTTTCCATTAGTCTGTAATTTAGTCTCTTCAAAAAGTCTCTTCAACACCTTCATTCTCTGTCTTGTGTCTGGCGTTGGCAAAATAGTCCTTCCCAATGGGCACACGACGTAAACCTCGAAATTGCTAATTGGCGGAGGGCTGGTCTGTTGGTCACATAGATATGTATGGTTGAGATTATGTTGCCACAATGTGAAAACGACCTTGAAGTTTTTTTACAACATTGTCACAACGTCGCAAGCCAAATTAGGTTTAGGGTTAGTTTTAGCCAAATTTAGGGTTACTATGTTCGCAAAATATTGAAAAATATATACGTCTGATACAACACTAAAATTTTCCCTCTTGATGCCGTACAGCATGTCATTATATAGCGTTTCCAAATTGTTCTTTTTTATTACATTTTGTCAAATTATCATAAAGTCGTACTTCAGTGTCAGCTTTGTTTTCAACAGGATTTTCATTTTCCCCCCATTTCCCTATTTTTACCCCAGTGGCCCCCCTCCCCCCAAATGGATCAGTATAGCGCCCCCCCCCCCCAACTGGCCCCCCATTTCAGATTTAAAAATTATTTGAGCAGAGCACGTCCGTCTTTGTGACCTGAACCGGCACACACTTACACCTGATTCTCACCAGAATGAAAGTTGCGTAATTAAGTTTATTTAATAATCTACCTGAATTGTTTGCCTTTTTGCCTAGAATCTTAGTGTTTCACAGTTTTTAGCCCCCCCCCGACCCCTCTGGTATGCCTATGTATCTATGGCAGTTCCATGCAACATTAAAAATCTTGTGATTTGTGGAGATCTTTCCCTTGCCATTGTAGAGCTAAAGAAATATTGTTCCTTTGAAATATCTTTGGACTGGTCTGATTAACCATGTAGAGTTATTTATACAATCTGCTCAATTTTTCAGGCGTTGCATGGAATTTCACTATATTTTAGTCTTTTTCAGCAATCACTATTAGCTTTTAGGCCTAAACAGGGACTGGCCTATGTGGCTGAGTGGCAGCTGCCATGAGCCCATTGACTAAGGGGGGCCCATGCATGACGTCAAAAAGTGAAAATTTCAAGAAAAAGCCACAAAGCAAAGCTTTATGACTGTGTGATGTTACCGAATTAACTGAATAGGACAAGACTCAAGAGTACTTCGGGGCCCCACCTTTATAACAATTTATGTAAGTATGTACGTTACATTTATTTGATTTTCACATTTGAAATAACATCGACGGTAGCCCCTGTAGACCAGTGTAGGGGCCAAAAGAATAATTTTTCAATGGGCCCGAAAATGGTGCCAGTTAGCCTCTGCCTACATATGACGAGATAAAAAAATAAGCAATTTCATGAAACCATTCAAGTCTTTGTTAACTTGTATCATGGCAATGATTGTAACATAACATCACCATAGGCGTACCGGAGGGGGGGGGGGACAGGGGGGGGGCAGTCCTGAGGTTTTCTTCTTGATGTGCCAGCATGGCCAATTGGCCATTGATGTTGTACATCAGGGAGTTTTCTCCAGATAGGGGCCTTACTCTTTCAAAAGTAAGTGCAACCCTACCCTAAGATGATCATGACGGTCATTAGCATTATATTCACCAGAAGAAAAGAGTGTCAATGTTCCTATGCTGTTTTCAAAGACGGTTTGTGTCACAGCACTATTTTTCACAGTAGTATATTGCCCCAAAAATGCTGCAAAAGATGGGCCCCCCTGGTTCAGACCCGGGTCCCGCCTTTGGCTCCCCCACTCCTGGATTTCTAGCTACGCCACTGTTTTACCCCTGTTTTTCTTTTAGAACAGAACTTGTTAAAAGGGGCCCTAGATATCAGTCATTAGGCCTACTTTCTAAGTAGCAATTTTGTTTCTGGTAGATAGATAATTTTACTGTAAATATGTGATGAAGTCAGATTCATCAATTGTCATATTTTATATTTCATAACTTTTTTTTTCATAATTTTACATGTATATCAATTTTCTATTTTTTCCCTTGAGGTCTGGAACATGTTTTCTCCATGTATATCATTCATCAGATATTTACAATAGAAACTAGTTTAATTTTTAAGCTAAAATATACAATACATGGGGTAAATAGGCTATCCCATGGCTGGGCCAGTATTTCCAAGACATTATCACCCTTTACTAGTTTCTGCTAACAATATCAGGGAAATACAGGCCCAGCCAATGGCAGCCATGGAATAACCTATAAATAAGAGAGTGCAATCAAAGTTAGACTGTGCAGCCAAGCTCTTCTCATTCATACCAAAAGAATATACTTTCAGGAGCAAATCATTGATTTAAGCAATACATTTGCATAAATATACAACTCAGTTATTATTTATTCATTTAATCTACAAAACAGAAATAAGTCAATGGTACCAATTCAATTGTTACACTGTGTGCGTTAATGAGTATATCAATGATATATAATTTATATACATGTACTTTTATATTACTGAACAATATTGAAAGTGCCTGGCTTGTGCGTCTGAAATCATTGAAGGACCCCAGATTAGCACCAAGCAATCGAGGACTTTAGATAAGAGTAGCATGTGCCAGTGAACACTAGATTTTATTCACTCACCTGGAGCAAAATTTCCAATATAATAATGATAATAGCGCCACGCAAGACTTTCTGCCACCCTTGCAACTGGAAAACATAAAAAAATAACAGTTGACAACAGGAGATCATTAATTAGAAACTTACATGTGTACAGCATAATAATAGTGTCTTGAAATACCTTAAAAGAGTTACAGTCAAAGAATGACAAGTACTCATAATTCAGGCGTTGGTGGACATCAATGACCTCACAACAAACCCTATCGAACATATTGAAATAAAATGTCAATGTGTCATTGGGTTGCTTGTGACCTCATTGATGAGTGATGTGCCAGTGGCACGTTAATTGCCTTTCCTATTATCATTGCATGTATAGGATATTACTTCGACAAACTGCTATTCTGCTATTAAGTCATACAGGATAACATGGGCAGGAACAGACAGACAGACAGACAGACAGACAGAAATAGTTTATTGTTGTTCAATGTATTACATGTTAACATACAATGCAGTAAACATAAAGTTTGAGTCATTCTATACTGGAACAGAGGGGATTTGCATAAGGCAATAGCCGCTGTCTGCAAACCACCAATATTAATAAATATTACTTTGAGTTTAAGATATAAATTTGACTGTACGTGTGCAAGCATGGGGGTATAGTAATTTTGAAGGGGTTTGTGATAATGGGACGAGGATCCATAGGGTAGATAACTGAGTGGGAAAGAGCATAACTATATACTATTTGAACTCTGTCAACACCAACAGCTCAAGGTAAGATGAGAAGGGTAGAAAAACATAATCAAAGACAAAACACAATAAAAAGGACCTAATGTCTTCCACAAATGTAGCAGTCAAGTGTTTCACATTGTTGAGCACCACTGATTCAGCCTCATTATCTCACCCAAATATTCTCCTTCTATAGAGATATGAGACTGGGGTCAACAACAGCCTATTAGTAGGCTTCACTCAACTGAGATCAAGACCAAAATCAGTCATTTCACTTCCAGTTAATCCAGATGCTACCATATATCTCATAAGGGCCATCCAAGCTCCCTTTATCTAAGACAATAACTAATCCAAAAGACAAGTTAACTTCATAAGTCTAAAGTCAGGCTTCACCATTTGCCTTCAGTGTTTCATATATATCCATAAACATCCAGTAGGTTGATAAAGTATTCACAAAGTTTCAAGTAAGACAAACTCTCAGATTTCAGGTTCCCACTAAATTCTTACTTCAAAACTTAAACTGGCAATTTTATTAAAGACAATCAGATATATCAAATACAGCAGTTTCAGCCAAAAAGGGCTGCACCAATCAGAGACAACATGTTAATTAGTTAATCAATGCTCATCCAATTGTCTAAAATGTTCATTGATGCATATCTGCATACATTATCTTACAACAGTGACTGTTCCAGAGACCAAGCTACACACAGACAATGGGCCTTACAATACAATAAGCTTAAAATCTCTAACAATGCAATTGCAAACTATTGTGTCAATTTCAGGGATTTCTAACTTAAGGGTAAAAGATTAAAGTGGCATTTCTAAAGAGCAAGGCATTTTCTGTGGCCCCAATTGACACATGAGCTCAAAAGACAAAGACACCCTAATTGCTAAGTACATACAGGTGGGCTGTTAGATAAGGGCTTGCTTTAAGCAAAGTCCCTGCATAAATATACAGCAGTACTATTGCATTTTACTCTAGTAGTTTTATGTTTAAAATACATTCTAGCTCACTAAAGTCTTGTTTGAGGATTAAATTGTGCCCTTAAATATCCAGACCATCTGGGGCTTCCTACAAGCTTAGCTACATGTTAAAGTACCATTTAATTTATATAAACTGCATTTTACTGTTAAATTGATATTCTATTTGGTCTCTGGTCAGTATGTTCAATTAAACCTTCTTTGATATAATGATTTTACAATAAACCTATATTACCTAAATCTGACTAAATTGACATAAAAATACATATTTAATACACAATTGGATATTCCTAATTTTCTCCATAATTCCTTAATATAAATGTTAATTAGGCCTGGACTTTTACAGTCCTCCCCTATTTGCCCAAGCTGTTTGATATCTTAGCAAACAGCTACTGTTTTACCAATTTCATCAACATCAAATTAAAATTCGGGACCTGATTAGCATTCAAACACAACATCATCACATGGTAATACGACTTTTTCCGAGATGCTAGTAAACCAGATAATCTTTTCAGGGGAAACCTAGCCATCTCTGTACATTCAATACAACTTCATTAAACACATTTTATCAAATACCAATTACAATGGGAGTCCATCTTTCTTAATGACTATTGATAGACCTTCCTACATCCACTTTGTCAAAAACCTGAACTTGCCAGGAAACTCACAAAGTGGTTCGTAAAGGCTATAATGTTGTTGATTTATGTTTAAATTGCAGTTATACACTTGATAAGTGGTTATCCAATTACTATACAATAATTGTTATGTTGGTCTATGATGATAAATCAGAGTTATAATAATTTTGATAATTAGAGTGATAATTACAGTTAAATCAGAGTTATAATAATTTTGATAATTACAGTGATAAGACTTAACATATATCTTGAGCTTATAACACTTTAGCTAAGAGGCTAACTTAAGGTAATTACATTGGTAGTAGATTAATCACTCTTAACTTGTTGAGATAACAGATGGACTCCCTTATTAAGCCTAAGCCCATTACACTTAAGCAGCTTAAGTAATAGACAAATTGAGTAACTGCATCCCAGTTACTCAACACAACTTCATTCAATCACAACATTAAACAATGACAATCACAAATAAACAATGGCCAACATGATAAAAACAGTAATTGGTATTAATCCCTCCCACTTAAATCCTTTCCCAGTGGGCAACTAAGAGTTTTTAAATTCCGTTTTGTTAAAACCCCAGCTACTTGTTGATTAAATGTGTCACTACACATTAATTATATGTGATTTTACATGATTCAGGTAAGTGACTAATCTATTGTAGTTGTTGAGCTAACCCCCCCAGGTAGCCGTCCCAAGTAAATAGATAACTTCCCTGCTAACAATTATGACAAAACATGAAATTATACAATAATGAGTTAAAGGGTTTCCTGGGTTGCTGGGCGGTCCCCCTTTCCAAATGCGGGAAAAGCTAAATCCGCCGCTTGCCTAAATCTGCGTCCATATGCAGCAGTGGTCTCATAGGCAGCCTGCCTCAATCTTTCCACTTCCAACTTCAATCTGTCGTCTTCCTGGGGTGACAAGAAGGCATTCTGCAGGTGCTCCTTTAAGGCAGGCCACTCCACAGGTGGGGCATCAGGGAGACGATCCTTAAACAGCTCCATCTCTTCCTTGAGAGATCCCTGGGCTGTCATGGCTGCTACCAAAATGGTTAGATTGGTATATGGCCTGGTGAGATCAATATTTTTGATCCATTTTCGCACTGCCTCAGGTTGTTCCCCATCACATTTTGGGATGTTTGCTGCTTGATCCAAAGCAATTTGGCGCTCTGATTGCTCATGTTGCCACTTGATCAATTTGTCCTCTCTTTCTAGCCTCTCCTGGTGCTGCCTTTCAGTTTCTCTCCTATCCAACTCTTTCTGGGCCCTTTCTTCATTGAGGTATCTTGTGAATTCCTCAGTCCTGAGAGGGTTAGCCAACTCTCTTGCTGCTGCATCATCAACAGCTCCAGGTGCTGGTTGATCTGGGATGGGAACTCCATTGGCATCCAGGAGGGGGATTCCTTGCTGGTCTAAAGGCATCTTGATCGTTTGGTTGACTTGATCAAATTAATGTGATGGGTTGCTCCTTCTTGTCACCTTTTCTTAATCTCAGTACTCCATTTATGACTCTGGGTTCTTCTCACGCGGGTCACCACATGTTGAGCACCACTGATTCAGCCTCATTATCTCACCCAAATATTCTCCTTCTATAGAGATATGAGACTGGGGTCAACAACAGCCTTCTAGTAGGCTTCACTCAACTGAGATCAAGACCAAATTCAGTCATTTCACTTCCAGTTAATCCAGATGCTACCATATATCTCATAAGGGCCATCCAAGCTCCCTTTATCTAAGACAATAACTAATCCAAAAGACAAGTTAACTTCATAAGTCTAAAGTCAGGCTTCACCATTTGCCTTCAGTGTTTCATATATATCCATAAACATCCAGTAGGTTGATAAAGTATTCACAAAGTTTCAAGTAAGACAAACTCTCAGATTTCAGGTTCCCACTAAATTCTTACTTCAAAACTTAAACTGGCAATTTTATTAAAGACAATCAGATATATCAAATACAGCAGTTTCAGCCAAAAAGGGCTGCACCAATCAGAGACAACATGTTAATTAGTTAATCAATGCTCATCCAATTGTCTAAAATGTTCATTGATGCATATCTGCATACATTATCTTACAACAGTGACTGTTCCAGAGACCAAGCTACACACAGACAATGGGCCTTACAATACAATAAGCTTAAAATCTCTAACAATGCAATTGCAAACTATTGTGTCAATTTCAGGGATTTCTAACTTAAGGGTAAAAGATTAAAGTGGCATTTCTAAAGAGCAAGGCATTTTCTGTGGCCCCAATTGACACATGAGCTCAAAAGACAAAGACACCCTAATTGCTAAGTACATACAGGTGGGCTGTTAGATAAGGGCTTGCTTTAAGCAAAGTCCCTGCATAAATATACAGCAGTACTATTGCATTTTACTCTAGTAGTTTTATGTTTAAAATACATTCTAGCTCACTAAAGTCTTGTTTGAGGATTAAATTGTGCCCTTAAATATCCAGACCATCTGGGGCTTCCTACAAGCTTAGCTACATGTTAAAGTACCATTTAATTTATATAAACTGCATTTTACTGTTAAATTGATATTCTATTTGGTCTCTGGTCAGTATGTTCAATTAAACCTTCTTTGATATAATGATTTTACAATAAACCTATATTACCTAAATCTGACTAAATTGACATAAAAATACATATTTAATACACAATTGGATATTCCTAATTTTCTCCATAATTCCTTAATATAAATGTTAATTAGGGCCTGGACTTTTACAGTATGAATCACAGTAGGCACCGATGAATACCCTTTTTAAGTAAAAACATATTCCGAATAAACTATGCGTATGAACTTTCTCTAGTGTAGAGATTGGGGCTTGGTTAATCAAATTAGGTAATCGGTTTTCTACAGAGCTAAGAGAGAGTTGATATTTAAGCTTGGGTATCACGAAAAGATTGTTTTGTCGAGTTTGATAACGGTGGAGGTCGCTCTGTCTCTGGAGTGAAATTTTCAAGAAATAAGTTGGGAGAGTTTTATGGACTAATTTATAATAAAATTTCCATTCTTGTAAGGTCAAAATATCTGAGACTTTTAGTATGTTTAATTTTTTAAATAGGGGCTCTGTGTGGGCATTGTATTTAGATTTGGTAATGAGTCGCATCGCCTTTTTTTGGAGTTTAGTGATATTTTTTGTTTTTTGTCCCCAGAGCAGGATGCCATAAAGTAGGTGTGGTGAAATGAGGGAGTTATATAGTGTACGAAGCGTTTCTAATGGTACATAGTGTTTTAGTTGGTTTAGAATAGCCAGAACTTTTACGATTTTCTTTTCAATTTTTTCAATATGTGATTTCCAAGTAAGATTTTTGTCAATGATAATACCAAGAAAATCAAAATTATCAACACGTTGTATCTGGTTTTGTTCAATTTCTAAGGAAAGTCGGGGAACACATTTATTTATTGTATGAAACATCATAAATTTTGTTTTTCCTATGTTTAGGGAGAGCTTGTTAATTTTCAACCAATCATTTACTTTTTTTAGTTCTTCATTTAGTGAAAGCTCAAAGACTCGAGGGGAGGCAGGTGTATCTAGTGAAAGGGAAGCTATTAAGGTAGTGTCATCTGCATACGTAATAAATTTAAACATATCCGTGGATCTATCAAAGTCATTTAGATATATCAGGAAGAAGAGCGGGCCAAGTATAGAACCTTGGGGTACTCCTGTTTTAATTGTGAGTTGTTTAGATCTGGAGCCGTTGTATTCTACATATTGTTTCCGGTTAGTCAAGTATGATTTACACAAATTTAGAGCATTGCCTTGAATTCCATAATGAGATAGCTTAAATAGAAGCAAATCATGATCAAGGGTATCAAATGCCTTTGATAGATCCAGGAATATGTTTACCGGTATGTTACCATTTTCTAAGTTCACAATTACTCCATCAATATTCTCTAAAACCGCAAGCTCAGTATTATGACCTTCTCTAAATCCATATTGACTACTGTAAAACATATTTTCAGATTTTAGATACGTGTAGATTTGGGAGGACATCACTTTTTCAAAGACTTTGGAAATTGCAGGAAGGACTGATATTGGACGATAGTTTTCAATTAATTTCTCATTGTCTTTCTTATAAACAGGAACAATTTTAGCAATTTTTAGTTTATTCGGAAATGAGCCAAAATTTAATGATTGATTTATGATAGTTGTTAGAGGTTTTGATACTATTTCCTTAATTTCTTTGAGAAATTTAATGGAGAGACCATCAGCGCAACAGCTGGTTTTGGAAGGTAAGCAATTTATAATCTTCAAGACTGTACTTTCATTCACATGCTCAAAGCGGAAATTCGACGATGCCTCTTCTGCAGGAATAAGGAAATCTTTAAAATTCAAATTGGGAGGGGGAATTATTCTTGAGGCAAGAGATGGACCTATCTCATTAAAATAATCATTAAATCGGTCGACTATCTGCTGGGAATCTGTAAGTATTTGTCCCTCAACTACAAAATTTTTAGAAATTTCCTTTGTACTTGTATTCCTGTTTATTATCTCCTTTATTGTTATCCAGGTTTTCTTTATATCGTGTTTATATTTATCAAATAGTTGATGATAGTACTGATGTTTTGCCTGTTTTATATTCTCTTTAAGGATCTTGTTATATGTCGATAAATTAATTTTTAAAGTATGGTGCAAGGGTAAATTTGCTGGAATTTTCTTAAGTTTAACATAGAGTTTATTTCTAAACTTGATAGAATTCATGATACCTTGGGTGATCCACTTATTCTTCTTATGTCTATACTTATTAAATCTTACCGTTTTTTCAACAAAGTACATGTCTCTTAGGTCTGTTATAGCTTTCTCTAAGATATCGTAGTTCTCGTTGGGATCTGCATTGGGGTGGTTACTTATATTGTTCTGATTTAAGAATGATTGAAGGTCTGATTTGAAGTGTTCTAAAGTTTGGCTGTCATTTTTCCTAATTTTGATTGATTTTTGTTTGGCATCATTTTTGATACGGAGATAATCAAGACAAACAAAATAGGGATATATGACCTCACAAAAAACATTCCAGGGCTTTCGTCATTCGTCCACTGCAGCATGAGCATAATGGACACAAAACAGAATCTGTATAATCACTAAATAATAATGCAAAAAACGATTTAAAAAAAACAGCATATGTATCAGAAGCCTTTGCACTAATAAGCCTACAAAAAACAAACTGTTAATTTGAAAAAAAAAGCTCTGACTGACTCTATCTAGAAAATGTTACAAAAATGAATAGGCAAAATAGTGCTTGCACCCTTCTGGCTGGCTTTGAGTAAGTGGAGCAGCTCTGAAATGTGACAGCCAGAAGGGTTCAAGTCACAACACAAAATAGGCTGAAACACCTCAATGGATCACTTCAAAGGATATTTAAGTATTGTAGCATTGTTATAGGATGCTAAGATGATGATTAAATGAAGTTTTGGTGAACACCAACGCGAAATAAATTTTATTGGTACTTACACCCTTCTGGTAATTTTTACAACAAGCAGATTTTTTTTGATCGACGAGCCGGAAGGTTACAAGTGCCAACAACTGCACTCCGTGCATGCAAACAGGTTCTTGTTCAGAACCAATCCAGGCATAGAATGATAACTTATGCTAATAAAGCTCCTCATAATGAATGTCAGAGCCCTGCACTATATTTAACATACTAAAATTAGCAAAAAGGTGCAAGTGCCAACATAATCGCCAGGAGGTTACAAGTACCACAAAAATGGCCAGAAGGTTACAAGTGCCAAGAAAATAGAAAAGCTTGTGGTGGCTGCTGTAGACCATTGGCAATGTCATTGTGATGGCAAAAGGTGACCTACACACCTGTCACACCAGTTACAAACACAAGAGTGCATGCCAGCAAACCCTCTTCCTCATAATTGTGATGACAATAGTACTGATTTATAGAAGAAGGTCCATTAGATATTGAAGGGGGGGGGGGGCTTAAAATTTATATTTTAAATAAGTCATTTATTTATTGTCGGTTTTGTCATTGAATTATTTTTTATAAATAATTTATTGTTGATTTTTGTCAAATAATATTTTTTTCCAGTCTTGAAATAGATAAATGCCTTTCATTGGCTATGTTATTAAGTAAAAAATTAATTTAAATATATGTATTCAAATTAAGCAACAATGTTTTCCTTCCTTTCCGTGAAAAAAATTAAATAGCCTGTTCTTGCTTCAGTGCGAAAACAAGGTTTGTTCCATAGTTAAAATCACAGTGAGGGTGCCATTATTATTATTATTATTATATACAAAATTTATATAGCGCCAGTAATAGCTTTAAAAAAGTTCGTGTAAAGCAAAATTTTGTATTGCAGCCTCTGCTTTACGGGTAGCCAATGAAGTCTGACCAGCACTGGTGTAATGTGCTCTCTGCGTGGCGTTAGGCATACCAGAGACAGAGCAGGCCCCAAAAGTTTGGGAAACTCAAAGATTCGCACAAAAAAATAGAAGATCTGTGCCCGTCATCAAAGGAACATAATTTAAAATTAATGGTTTCCAAGCAATTTCATTTGAAACGGTACAGTGTATTAAATCTGGATGTCGAAATTCGGAAAAGTGTCCCTCCCCCCCCCCCCCGAGCCGTGTGCGCTGTATGCCTACGGAGGGGGCCGCAGTGATTACTTATTTTGAGGAAGCTCTGTCTTCAAATACTAATTTCTAAATCAAGATTCACCTTTTTAAAAAAAATACCCCTTCCGGGAATTATTTATTACAAGACTGCCCAGAAAGACTTTATTTCACTAAAACCGGGCAAGAAATTTTTTATTATTTTTTTTAAACTCCAGGCCCCGCTTATGATCAAATGGTTGCCCCCTTTCTACAACAAAATTATCTTATTTCAGCCTGTCTACATAGTTTTTTGAAACGATCTTGTCATTAATGTAAAACACAAAGCCCATGGCAAGATAAATATATTTTCCTGGTAGGAAAACTGCAAGCCCTCCTAACAATCTAATGGTCGCCCCTAAATAAATCGTCAACTTTGGATTAAAAATCTTGAAATGTGTCATTAATAAGATATTTTTACTTATCATAGCAATTAAAAAGTGTTCTACCTCCTGTCATATATTTGGGAAAGACAACATTTTTCAAATTTTCCAGGGGCAGTTACATCATAACTAAAAGAGGCATTTTTATGTCCTAATTAATGCTTTAGTATTATGCCTACACGGTATCGAGGATTATGTGCAAATTCTAAGGTTGCAAGTTGATTAGGGAATCATAATAAAAGAAATCAGAACCGCAAGTGGTTTCAACGCTCATCTGTTAATGCGAAATCTATCAATGTGTGTATGATATCATGCCACAAAATTGCCGCCATCTTGGATTCCTCAACATGTTCCCGATCAATATCAGCCCAATACCTGTACCAAATTTCACAACTGTAAGTGAAATATAAGGTCACAATAGGCAGTTCAAGAATGAAGAAAGATGGCTGCAAAAATGGCCGCCATCTTGGTTTCTCAACATGTTACTGATCCGACCCACAGGCCAATACCTGTACCAAATTTCATAACTGTAAGTGAAATATTAAGGTCACAATGGGCGGTTCAAGAATGAAGAAACATGGATGCCAAAATGGTCGCCACAAAATGGCTGCCATCTTGGATTTCTCAACATGTTCCCGATCCGAACCATCAGGCCCATGACTGTACCAAATTTCATAACTTTAGGCAAAACATTAAGGTAACAGTGGGCAGTTCAAGAATGGTGGCTTTTTTTGGCGGCCATTTTGTGGTGGCCATTTTGGCAGCCATCTTGGATTTTACAACACGATCCCGATCCATACCCATAGCCCCGTACCTGTACCAAAATTCAAAACTCTAAGTGCAAAACTAAGTTCACAAATGGATACTTACACAAACCTTAACCGGGACAACGCTGAAGCCGACGCCGCCGACGACGACCCCGATCGAGTGATGACAATAGTTCTTTGTTTTCAAAGAAAACAGACGAGCTAAAAACCAACAGATTTTAAAAATTTTGACCTTGATCTGGTCCAGTGCTGCAGCTGTGCAGCAGCAGAGCCACTACTGATTGTTTTTGATGTCACTTGCACCCTTCTGCCGATTTTTGTGGCACTTCTGGCTCATCACTTTATCAGGGGTTGGCACTTGAACCCTTTTCTAAAAATGCTTCTTGTAGGGTTAATAATTTTTTCTTAGCTTCGTCATTGGCTGAAATGAAGGATATAGCCACCCTGATGTCAAAAATGGCCATAAGTCATTTTTGGCCAAGATGGCACTTTTAACGTTCTGGCTTTCACCCGTCGAATTTGGATCTCATCAGGAACAACATCAATGTGTGCACACATATCATAGATATTATCCCCTAAAATATTTTTGCACAAACATTATTTTTTCCTTTTGTAAAATAATATCATTCATGACCAAATTATGAATATTTCAGAACCGGGTTAACTTTAGTGGTATTAATCTGACAAGAATGTTTTATAATCCATTAGATAGGGGAGAATATAAGCTCTCCAGACATATTTGTATGCTTTCTGTAACCTAATTAGTACCGGAGATATGGTCAGTTGCAAAAACGTTAATATTGTGAATTTTTTTACATAGCAGTAAATTTAGGGAGTCATCCTTTGATAGTTTGACCTTCACTGCGTTGTTATGGTGAGTCAGGGGATCTTCAAATTTTGTGTGCATTATTCAAGGGTCTTTAGGCAACAATTACTCTTAGATTTGTGTAAATAGCCCATTTCCTTTTATGGCAAATTTATGCTGAACTTCAATAAGGCAGTAAAAAGATGAAATTTCCAAGAATTAGAAAAACCCTTTGAAACGAAGAGTGGAGTTCAAGCAAAGTCATATATGTTTTTGGGGTCAATCTGTTGAATAATTACTGCAAACACTCCATTCCTAACCTAAAGCAATAAAAAAAAATACCGTGCAAGCACGTAAAAAACTCGGTTGCAAAGTGCGACAGACAACTCCAGTATCATGGCAAGGCTGGGAGTGCAATACACATGAAGTAAAGACATCACCAAAAGTCCCAGAATGCACTTTAATTTGGGCGATTTACCCTGAAACCATTATAAAATGTGCTAGCAGTTGTTTTTCATGACGGCCAAGAATTTTGTTCACTTGGGAGTCGGGACCATGAATGGAGTGGAGAAAGTATGAAGGTTTTGTAGATTTGTTAAAATTGACCGGGCTGCTTTGTGTCTTGTGACAACTCATTGAATGATTTATTTTGTACATATATATATAGGTCCATGGATGCAGAATTGCAGATCTAAGCTTCACCTCTGCTCTGTTACTTCAAAGAAGGCTGAATACTTCCCATTTGAACTGTTTAAAGTGTTTTTGCAAACAATAATAATGCACTGCTCTTTTTTATTGTCTGTGATAATTCTTTTTCCTGACTTGTTCTTAACAATGGGGCCTTCAACAAAACACACTGCACCATGCACCCTCTTATCTCAGTGTTGACAGGTCATGCATTAACAGGATTTGAAGGGTATTTTTACCCAACTCTCCACCTCTTAAGAACACATGTGGCAATCACTGGCACCTCAGATTGACAATTTATTGGTTTGTTTTCCAACATCATGACACATGACAGATAAGCACATGCACTGTGAAGGATTTGCTGTAAAACCTTACTTGTTCTTGTTTACTGTGACAGTTCACATTGCCTAAGGTGGAGATCCACATTTCTGTAGTCTTTCTGAACTGACAGCTTATACAGTCTGTCTTGAGATTACATATACTGGATACATGTTGACTGTTAGGCCTGCAGGAGCATGTTTAAGCTATTTAGTGTTTGCAGATCACTCAGCTGGTCATTTTGTCAGTAACTGGATATTGGGTCCTCCTACAATAAATTCCAAAAAAAAAAGCGACACGCAGGATGTCTGGTGAAATGGATTATTTAACAGATTCTTCAGATTCTGACAGGTCTGAAGATTTTATTGACACTGACATCACTATTTTGGAGCATGTAGAAGAATACAAGCAACATGTGTAGTTTGACAGCAGCAGGTGCGACATGCGATGAGTTGTGCTAGGACAAAGATTGTATCCAGCCATGTGGGCAAATGCAAGTTTCGGCCGTGTGCCTCTGCAATACACTGGGTACCTCGTTGGAATTATATCACAGACAAGTTGTCTTGGTGTTGGAGCCCATTGACCTTGAAAAGTGGATCAAGGTTATCGGGGGTCAAAGAAATATTGCGGATCAATTAACTGAGTAATCCCGGCAGACATGACATCCCTAACTTAAAGAAATCATGGACACAAGGTCAAAAGCTCTTGGGGGGTACGGACACTACAAGGGGGTACGGACACTACGAGGAGACAAAAGCTGATATAGCTCAACAACTAATATAGATATCAAAATGCTTATTGTTTTAATGTGGTACGCTAGTGAGTAGCTACATGTAGATGTGCCATGTGATTTGAAATGTCCCCAGGTTCAGCTTGTGTGAGAAGTAAGGGGGGGGGGGGTACGGACACTGTATTTTTCCGGAAAATGATAACTTCAACTTTAAGACATCATAGAACCAAAAAGGAAGGCTTTGGAATTCTACAAACTATTCAGCCCATTAGTCTGACCAGTTCCATTGGCCAAACAAGTGAAAAAAGTTATTTGAAAGTGTTTTACACAGTGATGTAGCCCTTCATTGATGACACTACCCTTATTTTTGCAACTGCGTAACGATCACAACTTTTTCTATTTGGCTTGTAATCTTCAAAAATCAGATATGCAATGCTTCCAATGCTTCCTAAATTGTTGAACACTATGCAGGTACTGATTCTGCAATGCCAAAAATTGCTTGTGAGCATTATATTTTGTGTGGTATCCTTACAAAAAATGGAAATTTTAAAATGAAATTTCGTAACGAAAAAAGTCAATGGGAAAAATCAGACATTGCTAGAAATTCTAGACCATATCTACCTCAAATATTAATAAATTTTCAAAGTCTAAGGATCAGATTTTTCACAACTAAATTACTTATCGAATGCATATAATAGCAGGGGTTTCGTGCAATTAGTCTTAGCTTAATGACTTTGTAACTATTGACAAAAATGTTTTGTACACTCGATGTGTAGAAGCCGTATGCACTAACAAAAGGTTACCCTCGCCATCAGAGCAGCCATTACCTTCACTCAGTTCATGATTTCTCTGATCCTTACAGAGACACACACATATAAATTCCATCTTCATACTATAGGCCTAATCACTTCAACACTTCCACCATAATTCTGCATCATATCACACTTTCTCACTTTTCTACTTCAAACCCTTTTCTTTCCCAATGTCACAAGGTGAAGATGAGGGTACTTCAGATCAAGGTGAAGGTTGCTCCCAATTTAGACTAAAGAAAAAGGAGTGAGTAACCAAAAACGACATGGGTTACTCTCGATTGCATAAGTGGCATGAATAAAGCAGGAGTTTGGTGATAGTGGGGCAGATTAAGTCAATATACCATAAGAATCTTTCACTTGGTGATACAAGCACCAAATTTGGCACAAGTGTGCTTCAGAACCTACTCTTTCCAAAAAGTACGCTATCCAGGTTGAAAAACAATATGGCGGCCGTTTTTCAAGATGGCCGCCACTTCAACCCTGAAAAGGCTGTTTTTGCCATAGAATGCCAAGAGAATTGGTGATACAAGCACCAAATTTGGCACAAATGTACTTTATAACCCAGTTTCTCAGAAAAATACACTATTCAAGTTGAAAACCAATATGGCGGCCATTTTCAAGATGGCCGCCACTTCAGCCATGAAAAAACAGTTTTTTTGCAATTGAGTCAAGAGAACTGGTGATACAAGCACAAATGTACTTAATAACCAAGCACAAATGTACTTAATTACCAAGCACAAATGTACTTAATAACCTAGTTTTCCAGAATAATACACTATCCAGGTTGAAAAACAACATGGTTGCCTTTTTCAAGATGGCCGCTACAGTGGTTCCACTTCAACCATGAAAAAAATGTTTTGCAATTGAACCAAGAGAGTTGGTGATACAAGCACCACATTTGGCAAAAATGTGCTTCAGAACCTACTTTTTCTGAAAAATACACTACTCAGTTGCATAATAATATGGCGGCCATTTTTCAAGATGTCCGCCACATCGAGAAAAAAATGACATTTTGCCATAGAATAGCAAGAGAATCGGTGATACTAGGACCAAATTTGGCAAAATTGTGCTTTAGCACCTACCTTTTCAAAAAATATGCTGTCCAGGTTGAAACAATGTAGTGGCTGTATTTCAAGATGGCCACCACATCAACCATGAAAAAACTGTTTTTTTGCAATGGTGACACAAGCATCAAATTTATATATATAACGCCCATTACAGATAAATCTGTTCACCAGCGCTCACCATACTGATCACTGAATGGCAATCATATCAATCATTATAGTGATAACCTCTGGACATGGCTGGTCAGCTTCCTGATCCAAATTCAGAGAGCATTGTCATCTTAATCCTATCAAAAATATTTTCTCAGTAGTTTTGGGTGTTTCAATTTGGAATAGAACCTAAAAATCAAATCTCAAGTCAACAAATTTTGTATGCTAGAGATCATTAGTCACATATTTCAAGCACTTCAGCTGGGTGATTTCAAGGAATAGACTATGGAAAGTATGATAATCCTCCAAGAATCAAATCAAAAAGTAGTTTCAAAGAAATTTTTGTTTTTGCCTGGATAGCATACTCTTCGGAAAGACTAGGTCCTGAGACCAATTTGGGCCAAATTTGCCTATATATCACCAAGTCACTTGGTATTCTATGGTGGAAATGGTTATTTTATGTTCACTGTGGTGGCCATCTTGGAAAATGGCCACCATATTGTTTTTCAACCTGGATAACTTACCCTTTGGAAAGAGTAGGTCCTAAAGCACAATTTTGCCAAATTTGGTGCCTGTATCGCCCAGTCACTGGTCATTTCTATGGCAAAAAGGGTTATTTGATGTATGCTGGTGCGGCCATCTTGGAAAATGGCCGCTATATTGTTTTTCAACCTGGATAGCGTATTTTTTGGTAAGAGTAGGTCCTGCAGCCCATTTGTGCCAAATTTGATGCTTGTATCACCAAGTCTCTAGTCATTCTATGGCAAAAAGGGTTATTTGACATATGCTGTGTCGGCCATCTTGGAAAATGGCCACCATGTTATTTTTCAACCTGGATAATGTACCCTTTGGAAAAATTAGGCCCTGAGGCACATTTGTGCCAAATTTGATGCTTGTAACACCAAGTCTCTGGTTATTCTATGGAAAAAAGGGTTATTTAACGTTTGCTGTGGCAGCCATCTTGGACAATGGCAGCCATATTGTTTTTCAACCTGGATAGCATATTTTTGGTTAGAGTAGGTCCTGAAGCACATTTTTGCCAAATTTGGTGCCTGTATCGCCGAGTCTCTGGTCATTCTATGGCAAAAAGGGTTATTTGATGTATGCTGTGGCGGCCATCTTGGAAAATGGCCGCCATATTGTTTTTCAACCTGGATAGCATACTTTTTGGTTAGAGTAGGTCCTGAAGCACGTTTGTCCAAAATTTGATGCTTGTATCACCAAGTGAAAGATTGTTTAAGTTATCTGCCCCACTATGAGGGTATAATGATATGTAAGCCTACTAGCCAGCCTAGAGCCACAGATGTTTGTTCCATTGAGAATGCTAATTGTTATTCAGATACATTTCTTCCCATCATCTGCAATCAACTACTGCACCGTACCAATCCACTAATCCAATCCAATTGACCAATTAATGTGCAATTCTCTCCTAACACCTGGAATTTGAAAGCATAGCTGTACGGGACGCGCGATTTTTGGGGGGGGGCGAGCGACATTTGCCCAAATTTCAAGAGCCAGATTTAATGCCATTTCAAATGAAATTGCCTCGAAATCATTAATTTTAATTATATTTTTTTTAATCATCTGCCCAAATTTTTTAGCCTTTTTGCCCGAATCTTACTGTTTCCCAAACTTTTGGGGGGGCGACTGCCCCCCCTGCCCCCCCTCCCATACGCCTATGTTTGAAAGCCATGGCTTCCAGGTATAAAGGATACGCAAAAATTACAGGTTAATTGACTTTGCAAAATTGAATCGATTTGTTTGCAGAAATATGATTGTGGGAGCCCTATACAGAAATGTATGCATACATCTATTTACAGGCAGTACAGAAAATCATTTTCATAAAATTAAGATTATGTGAGTAACGTTGAGAACTTTGGTATGAAAGTTTAAATATTTATCCATTTATCTGTCATTTTGTTCTTTTCTCTATGAATCTATTGTTCAGCCTATGAATCCATTATTCAGCTATCTGCAAAAGCTCAACTTGATCCCACACATCGAGTTTTTCAACGGGGACGACAACAGCAGAACTCAACCTGGAAAGGCAGATGCCAAAAGAACGGAGCAGGGATTGGAACAAACCAAAGTGCTGACTGACTACTTGAGGACCTTGCATGACAAATTCTCCAGTGAAAACCTTGATGTAAAAGTTTCACTCACTACCTTCACCCGACTGCGTCCCAAGAATATTCTCCTTACAAAGCTTATTTCCAGAAACACATGTCAATGTTTGCACCACCAGAATATGGCCTTAAAAGTCAGGGCACTGAGAAAGACAGGTTTCAGGATTAGTGAAAATCCGGAAAATCTAGTCCATAGTATCAACCAAGGCATGTCCTTAGATGATCTTGTAAATGATTCTCTCCCAGATCCATTCACCTACAGTATTTGGAAGAAAGTTGATGTAGGAAAGGGAAAGACCAAAATGAAAGTTGTAGAAGAAACCAAATCTCTCAACACTTTCGAGTCTGAAATAACAAAACGGGTTGATGATTTTGCAGAACATGTGTCAAGAGTGCGTGAGCAGTACAAACAAGTCCGCTTGTTGAAGGAGAATCTCAAGAAAGATGAGGTGATATTACAGATGGATTTTGCAGAAAACTTTTCATGCCATTCACTTGATGAAGTGCAAACAGCGTATTGGAACCAGTCGATGGTCACCCTGCATCCTGTAGTTGCTTACTACAAAACGACAAATTCTCTAAACCACGCAAGTTTTGTGGTTGTTTCAGATGAAATGTCCCACGCTGCCAGTTCAGTCTGTGCCTTTCTGGATGACGTCATGCCAAAGTTGAAAGAAATAGTTCCCAATGTGAAGCAAATACATTACTGGACAAATTCATCATCAAGTCAGTACAGAAACAAATTCATTTTTCATACATTGCTCAGGCACGAGCATCTATACGGAGTCAAGGCTAGATGGAATTATTTTGAAGCAGGGCATGGAAAGGGACCATGCGATGGCCTGGGAGGCACAACGAAAAGGCTCGCTGACCAAGCGATAAAACAGGGCAAGTCAGTCATTCAAGATGCCAATGATTTCTACAAGTGGGCAACTCATAGCAGCAAAGAGGTTAAATTTTTGTTTGTTGGTCAAGAAAAAACAAAAGCAAAGCAAGAGGAGTTCTCTGGTGTTACCAAGACCCTCAAGCCAGTAAAAGGTACAATGAAGCTTCACGCTGTCGGTGTGAATAGGATGAACCTCATGACAAGGGTCACTTCGTGTTATTGTGATGAGTGCCTTAATGGTAGCTATTGTAACACCTGGAAAGAAATGACCATGTCGTTGGGTACATCAGAAGTTACCCCTGCACAGCAGAGTGTTAGCTCTGATGTTGCAGATGAAGGAGAAATGACCAGTTCCCACAGCCTAAGTTTTGCAGATGTTGATGTTGATGATTTTTTAGCAGCAGTTTACGGTGATCGTTGGTATATTGGAAGGGTTGAGGACAAAGATGAAATTGAAAATGAATTTTTGCTTAACTTCATGGAAGCCACAAAGCGCAGCTACAAATGGCCAGCTGAGCCTGATCACCTATGGATTGGACTTCCTGAAGTTGTGTGCAAAATATCTGCACCAACCAGTCGAGGGAAATCCAGATACTTCAAAATTTTGACAAGCGACAAGGACATGATAATGACACTGTTTGCTTGTAAATAATAACGTTTTGCAAATTAGTCATTCACAGATGCTTTTAAGTGCTGTACACATTTCCGGTTTTTGTTATGTTATGTTGATATATATAGCCAGGTTAAGGCATTGACTATGTTAGTGTCCATTGTAAGCCTATAAAAAATTACTAAAATTGTTTTCTCAAATAACATTTTGAGTCAATATGATTGATGAAATAAAGTAATTTCATGTTAAATGTTCTTTTTCTTGATTTTAATACATACGTTACCATTCCCATAATGATTTTCAGTGGAAGTTGTGGTCATTATCAGACATGAAATGAACATGAATCTTGCATGGTTATAAGAAGATGTGTTCATTTCTCAATTTAGTTGAACTTTTTTCTCATTCATAACTTTTCTCTGGTATCACTGATTTCGAAAAGAGGTACTTCCTTAAATGTGTCATTGAAAAACGTCATATCTGCTATATGGTTGATTATGGAACAATTATCTCTCATCACAAAACCTTTAAAGTTATTAACTCTAGAAAGAACAAATTCTGGCATATCATTCATGACGATAATGGGCATGAAATATATTTTTATTTGTCACAAACCCTTAAGAAACAGGTAACGTATGTATCATAAGTTTTAAGACGAGCATCTGGATCACTAATATTGCATTTGCCATATCTTTAAGATAAATAAATTGGTGCAGTTGAAATTGCAGTAACAATTGCATCATATTTGTGTCCTTACTTGGAGTCACTTTCACCATCATCGTGGGACTTTTTTTTTTGGTCACTTAGGAACCCTCAATTGATCCCCATTAGCGAATTTCAGTGATAACTGTATTGGTTTTTTCAGGACTAAGCATTAATTAGAGCGCTTCTGAGCAGTTTACTGGAAGAGGCGCTATATAAATCACTATTATTATTATTAAGCCAAAAATCCCAATTTTTGCGTCTTTTTTAGATTTTTTTGTGTTCAGAGGAAAAGAGTCTGCTATGAAGTTTCAGTAAAAAATTCAAAACCTAATCTATCATCAAGGACTATACTTGCAGAGTCTAAAACTGTTAGAAAAATGTTTGAAAGTCCAATGGTTGCTGATTTATGATGAGATACGTTTTAACATGCACAAACTGAGTTCTGACGTCAAAACGCCAATATTTGACATTTTTTGAGACACTCTAGTTTTCAGAGCTCTAAAGTCTGCTACAAAGTGTGAGAAAAAAATGTCAAATAAATCAAACATCAAGCGCTACACTTGCAAATTCTCCTCCTCCCATCTCCTCCCCTGTCTTCTCCCATCTCCTCCCCTATCTTCTCCCATCTCCTCCCCTATCTTCTCCCATCTTCTCCTACTCATCCGATCTCATCCTTCTCAGTGTTTGCGTTAGCCACCTTCACACAGGAGTCCCTGGGACTCCTTACGTTCAAGATTTGGAGTCCCTTTCAAACTTTTGGAGTCCACTCACTTTTGGAAAATAATTATTAGACTCACAACTGATGCCCGCTGTACGTTTGTCATGTCAGTTCAGTGTTCCAGCTAGGATTTTATCTGGGCATGAAATTTTCTAGAAATGAGGGCACTTTTCTAGAAATGAGGGCACTTTTCAAAAAAAAAAATTTTTTTTTCCAAAAATTTGAAGAAAAAAAAAAAATTTTTTTTTTTTTTTTTTTTTTTTTTTTTTTTTTTGGGCATGGCGCTCGAGGGTCGGGCATGGCGCGGCGCCATGCTCAAATGGCCTAGCTGGAACACTGCAGTTGTCAACTGGACTCAACAGCTGCCCTTGTGTACATTGCCAGCATGCCTGCCAAGCATATAAATACAGGAGGTACAACCCAAAACATGATTGCTTCTTTTTGTCATCCGGGAATCCGCTCTGTTGCTTTTTTTTAAAGTCTATCAGGCATACTGATAAGGCTAGTCAAGAGTTAGTCTAATCCAGAGTTAGTCTATTAGAACTTTTTTTCCTAAGGCATTAACAGTTGTAAATCTCCATAATCTGCAAAATGACTTTAGTCGCCAAAAGCAGTTGATTACAGTTATTAAGCCTGTAGTTCTGTTTCACACAGTTACACATGGACAAATTTTGCATTGAAAAAGCCTCATTCCAATGTAAAACCATGAGAAACACAACCTTGGGTGGAGTGAATTCATTGATTTTAACTGATCGAATTAACAACAATTAATGGTACAATGCAAGATCCAGCATAAATGAACTATAGAAAATCCTTTTTTTAGTTCTGCAGTGGTTTACCATCAATACAAGTTAGATAATTGTAAGCTGACCATATCAAGATAGATAGATATATAGATAGATATAAAGATAGATAGATAGATAGATAGATAGATAGATAGATAGATAGATAGATAGATAGATAGTACAAAATCAAGGTTGTACCTCCTATTATAAACTATGTGCTGGCTGCTTGGCCTTTAAGTAGACCCGAAATTTCCTCACCATGTGACGTTAAAAGTAGACCTCTTTAGGTCTCACACATAATATTAATTAGGGTCATTCTCTAAATTATTGTCAAAGTAGATACTATGCATTTGATAAATAAAAATTGTATTTTTTGTCTTCAGTAATTAAATGTATTGTTAGATAAGGCTCTAAGGAGAGCTACTAAATGATTGGCCAAAAATCTGAATCATTTTTACTGATTTTATTTCATTTTTAATATAATAAAAAATTAAACGGTTCTGGAGTTGACATTGAGACATTTCAACACATGTACAATGGGTCATGATTAGTATAAAATAATTGAGGTGCTTAAAAGTGGATAAACTGGATGCTTTCCTTGGTATGGTAAACCTTTTAAATGAATAATCAAGGAATAATACAGTTATTTTTACAAAACCACATTTCTGACTTGACACAAAGTGCCGGAGTTGACATTTTATCAGCTCCTGAATCAAATATATATTCTATAATGCATCAGTATTGTATAAAAAAAAAAGATTAATATGTTAAAAGCACTTAAATAGCTTTTTGAAGTTGCAAAATTGAATATATTGCAACAAAAATAATAATTTCGGCCAATATTTCTTACAAGCAGAATTGAGTTGATAAAGCAATGGTTCTGGAGTTGACATTTCTTTTAAAGGAATTTTACATATTGTTTAAGGATTCGAATTGCACTAATAGAAGTATAAACTGACGATATAAAATCACTAATCTGATTATTTGATAGCAAATGTTTCTTTCAATTCATCATTATTCAAATTTTATTTATTTTGCATATTTTTTTGAGCTGAAAATTTTGTTATCAACATTTTCTTCCATTTAGCACTTTTCAGCATTTATTTTCAATGTTTTAACAAGGGTTATAAACCACTTTTGGTGCAGTGATAATTTAATACGTATCTTTTTGCTAATGGTATCTGAAATATACATTTTGTTGCGAAAACATCATTTCTCCCGAACATTTATGTCTAACATACATCAGTCGATTGTCAACTCCGGCACCAAAAGAACTTCACACATTTAATCAAAAATGGAAGTTGAAAAATTATAAACAAATCAATAAAGTTGCAAAAAACAAGTATTTTCTCATCATTGCAAACAAAATTTGAAGAATCTGAATTTATTATCATTGTTTAAGTATATATTTAACCTAGTGACGTCACGTCCGGCAAGATTATGCGTCAACTCCGGAATTTTTCAATTTGGTGCAGGAGTTGACAGTTCTGGAGTTGACAAATTTATGTTTCATGTAAAATAAGAAAAATGGAAGCAACTGATAGAATAAAAAGTGTTCAGTTCACAAGTTGTACTTAAAACGGACTTGGTAGCCAAAAAGTAATGAAATCAAGACATATTTTCACCCTCTGGCAATGGTTCCGGAGTTGATGCTTAATAAAAATACTCAAGATGCAGTGAAAAGTTTTTAGCGATTTGTATTTAAATAAAATAATAAAAAATAAAAACAGGAAGCTGCTATAAGGAAGATTAAATGATATTATGAAAGAATTGTTAGTTTTTATTAAATTGAATTGATATAAGGACTTCAAACATGTCAAAAGTTCTGGAGTTGACATAAATTTTGCAAATGCAGTAACGGACGGAAAAACTAGCGTAAATGGCTTGAAAACCATGAAATGTGGTTTTTCCATCTACAGTGCAAAATGCCAGAGTGTGATGCATGCATACCAATTTTAATTTTAAACATTTTGCATAAAAAAATGTGAGTTTTGGTCAGAGATATGTGACAACCTAGAACCAGTAACACTCAAAAAAGACCAATTTTGGGGGTAAAAAATCGAAAAAATTCAAAAAATGATTTAAAAAAAATTAATCCAATCATAGATTTTCATGAGAATTGTTGATTTGATACTCACAGCATAGTTACTTTTTAGGTATTTTTAGATTTTCATGTCATACATGTCAGTAACGGTAATTTGACAATAGTTTAGAGAATTAGGAGTTGGGAGCAGTGTCAACTTTTTCTTTTTACCCCGGGAGACATAATATGAAATCCCCCCCCCCACCCGCTCCCCAATGTTTTGTGAAAAAGAAAGTCAATTTGACAGGGAGCTGTTCTAAGAGACAATTTTCAAAGCACTGTCGTTAGCAGGTCCAAGTAACAGTGTCTGTGCTCAGCAAATAAATAACCCATATATGAGGTGAATATGAATGATTGACAGTGCTGTCATATCAAACCTAACGTAAAACCATTAAAAAGTTTGTTAGTTGAATTGGCTATCAGGCATATGCAATTGTAAAAATTATAATAAACCCTTATATATTTGTGATACAGAGCAATGTTTTAAATTTCTTATTATCTTAGAAAACTGTAATCAAAAAAGGTCAGGTTAGGGGGGCCGATGGTGGGTTCCATTGCATTGTGAATCATCACAGTTATCAGAAATTAAACTGTGTCAATGTTTGCTTGTTTACCACTGTTTTTCTAAGTAGCCAGTAATCCTCTAAGTGTCCATAATCATAATATTAGGTGATTACAGCTCATAATCGCTAGGAAAAAAAGCTCTACTAGAGCTTTTTTTCCTCGGTGATTATGAGTTGTAATCTCTCCAAATGGCAACTATGGCTACTTAGGGGATTACTGACCATTCAGGAAAACAGTGTTAAACAAGCAAACTCTGTCAACAGTTAGATTTCTAACAACTGTGAAGATTTGCAATAGAATGAACTGTTCTACCCATGATTTCCCTGGCCCTAACCAACCTTGTGAAAAACAATCAAATCAAATTTTGCAAAATCAACCAAATTAAAGCATGCATTAGTTAAAATTTAATTCAGCAGTGAATCCTTCAGAATGTATTAAATACAAATACTATTAAACCAAGCCAAAGTATGATTTTCTCAGTCCAAGGAAATTTCTGGCAGGTAGCTTAGGGGCCAACCAGACGATGGTTGAGGCTATGGGATTTTACCCCAAGGAATAATTTTTCTGTAAGTTTTCATTTGTGAAGCATCAACAATCTATTTTTTTCGAATCCAGATGAGTGACAAACTTTTTAATGAAATTTTATCATTACAGTACCCTAGCTACACGTGGAAACCACTTTTTTTTCAAGGGCCAAACTAACTTTTTTTTCAATGTCAATTGGGAAACAAACTTTTTTCACCAAAAATCGATGGCTCCCCCCCCCAAAGACAATCTGGTCGGCCCTTTATGTATTGTGTAATGTAGCACAGTTACCTAATGTTTGGGACATTTTACTTGTTCTGTATAGTCACTGATACAAGGGACCTCTAAAATATTTGAAATTGGCATCAAAAGGTATACTTTTTTTATAGAAGATAGTAAAAATCCTTTTTATTACAAAATGTGTTTCATCCATCTATCTATCCATCTATCCATCTATCCATCTATCCATCTATCCATCTATCTATCTATCTATCTATCTGACTTATTTATACATCTATTTATCTGTCTATTAAGCCATCTATCTATCCATATATCTAGTTATTTATCTATTTATCTACATATTTATTTATGTATCTATTTATCAATTTATCCATCTATCCAATATCCATATATCTATTAATCTAGCTTTTTATCGTGTTAGCTTTTTATCTAGTTATATTTCTATATATATAGCTAAAGTTATCTTTGTATCTATTCTATCCATCTATCTTGTACATATCTATATATCTGAAGTCGCTTGTGAAATCTTAGTGCTCAGTGCTCATGCAGTGTCTGCCAGTGTAAGTATAAAATGCAACAAATATGATTAACCAATATGAAGACTGAAGAACATGTTATACATTGAATTCATAATTGCCAACAGAAGTATTGAGACGGAGACCTGCTCTGTCATTTGTGTAATCTCCCAAGTCGCCTGAGCTTGGAACTGAAGTAATTAAGGAACAGAGCAATGCATGTCACTTGTATAATCACTTGTACAAGCAAACCATAGTCGACAAACAGTCAATTGCTTAATCTCAGTCTCAATCTCAATCTCAGTCGCCCACAGGTGTTGGGATACTGAGCCTCCCCCCTTTCTTTGTGCTTCTGACAGTTACATATTGTTTTGCATTGGAGCCAGGCTTTCTCAATGCAAAATTAATCCATATAACTGCGTGAAACAGAAATAACAGCTTAATAAACTGCCATCAACAATTTTTGGTGACTCAAGTAATTTTGAAGATTACAGGGATTACAGTTTATAATCACCGAGGAAAAAAAGCTCTACTAGGCCTACTTGGGAAGTTGATACGTTATATTTGAAAGGCTCATATATCTAAACTCCCAAGGTCATGGACAATTCATCTCTAAATCTATGCACTTGCATTGCAGGCCTAGTACCAACCCAGGCTTTGAACACATGGATCTCGTTTATTGAGGGCCATTCTAAATATGATTAGGTCAAACCATGGATATATAACTTAAACTCTATGTACTGGTATAATAATTGGTCGGCAGCATATAAAAAGTATATGTCCTGTTTGTATTGGACTTTTCAATATAAAGCAAATGCCACTAGGCAGATTCCACCAAAAGTGCTCTCAGAGGGTACCCTAAATTCTCCAACCCTTTTGTTATTTCTCTGTTGCTTCCTGAAGCAAGTAAACCTATTACTCAGTACATCTGTCAGCTAATGAATAATTATCATTAAAATTATCCTCAAATATGTAGCTTTTTGCTCTTAAAAATATATTTTTTTGTCCCTCATGAGGACATTTTTGGACGACCAAAGTTACTGGTGATCAGACGTGCTTACTTTGGCACTCTGTGGAATCTGTTAAAACCAATTCAGGAAAATGTAGTGATGTGTGATTGATAAAACACATCTTGAAAATTATTTTGGAACCATTTTTCATTGTGTTGGTCTTTATGAAACTTGAAGAAAATTAAAAATACAAAAAGACTGCTAATGTAACTCAATTCCATCACAGGACACTGAGGTTACATTAGGAACTTTTACATGGGAATTTTTCTGTGTTCTTGCTACTTATGCAAATTTCGAACGGGAAATTCTAAAATTTTATTGAAAAAATCAGTCTTATTTGCCTATATACATCACCAAAAACATAAACAGCTCTGTGCAGTAGCTGTTTTTTTTTATTGCTAATGTAACTGCAATTTCGCATCTGTCCATTTCATAGTGTTACATTAGCAAAATTTGTCTATATAAATTACGTTAAGGAACACATGATTTGATCTCAAATTTTTTCTGAACTGAAAGCCTGGTCTACCAGAAGCAGGCCAGGGGTGGTACCCTGCTGGTGTTTTCATTTATATTTCAGTAGTATCAACATAAACAAATTCCGTCCTCCATCATTTAACGGTGTTACATTAGCACAAGGCCATAGTTTTAGTTATTCTGATCCACCAATTCAACAGCAAATAATGTTTACCCATGATTTTATAAAATTGATTGACACAGTAAAAGATTTAGATTTCTTTTTTTTTTTGTCCTGCCAGCTATCCCCGGAAAAAGCACCCTGAGAAAATCTGAGAAGCTACGAATCAATTATGTCTGGCCTTATCCGTCTTGTGCTAATGTAACTTGTGGTAAGTCATTTTGCTGCTTTTCATGGAATCTGCCCTAGATCATATCAAAGCCCACCAGCGACGCACAGTTGCTTCTGTATGTTTGTGACATATTGATAAGAGCTGCAGTGACATCACTCAAACTACAGAAAGTTATCACTTGTGTTTCCTACAATGTAGATGCTATGGATAGCCACACTACTGCATCATCATGTTTAACCTGCTCTCCAAGTGTACATGTATGCTTGATGTAAAGTGCAATTATGAAGGGTCCTCTTCCTTAGACAAAAGAAAAGCAACCTGACTGATGTTCACTAATTGTCATCAACCAAACAAACATCCGTGACCTTTTCAAGTGACAGGAAATACTTCAAATGCAATCAACTTTCACACCTCTCTCAATGTCTCAAATCCTTAATCCCACTTGTAAACAGTTCAAAGGAGTGACACCCAATTGACTGTAATCGATGCAGTGAAGCCTGTGCGTCCCATGGGTCTCTACTTGGTTAAAATAGAGTCCCAAAAGTTATTTAAGAGTCCTTTTAGGGTCGGGACGGCATAAACGCGAACACTGAATTCTGATTCCTTCTCATCCTCCTCCTCCCATCTCCTTAGTCCTTACATCTCCTCCTCCTCTACATATCTCCTTGTACCTCTCCCCCCATCTCCTCCTACTCTTCCTGTCACCTCTTTCTCTCCCTCCTCCCTTCTCCCATATCCTCCTCCCAGCTTCTCCTAACTCCTTCTTCTTGTCCTACAATTCTCCTTCTTCTCTCATGTCCTCCTCCTCCTTTCACTTTTCGCATTTCTCTCTTCTCCCCATCCCCTCCTATCTCGTTCTACTTCTCTTCCCATCTCCTCAGGACTACTCCTCCCATTACCTGCGTGAAACAGAAATAACAGCTTAATAAACTGCCATCAACAATTTTTGGTGACTCAAGTAATGTTGAAGATTACAGGGATTACAGTTTATAATCACCGAGGAAAAAAAGCTCTACTAGGCCTACTTGGGAAGTTGATACGTTATATTTGAAAGGCTCATATATCTAAACTCCCAAGGTCATGGACAATTCATCTCTAAATCTATGCACTTGCATTGCAGGCCTAGTACCAACCCAGGCTTTGAACACATGGATCTCGTTTATTGAGGGCCATTCTAAATATGATTAGGTCAAACCATGGATATATAACTTAAACTCTATGTACTGGTATAATAATTGGTCGGCAGCATATAAAAAGTATATGTCCTGTTTGTATTGGACTTTTCAATATAAAGCAAATACCACTAGGCAGATTCCACCAAAAGTGCTCTCAGAGGGTACCCTAAATTCTCCAACCCTTTTGTTATTTCTCTGTTGCTTCCTGAAGCAAGTAAACCTATTACTCAGTACATCTGTCAGCTAATGAATAATTATCATTAAAATTATCCTCAAATATGTAGCTTTTTGCTCTTAAAAATATATTTTTTTGTCCCTCATGAGGACATTTTTGGACGACCAAAGTTACTGGTGATCAGACGTGCTTACTTTGGCACTCTGTGGAATCTGTTAAAACCAATTCAGGAAAATGTAATGATGTGTGATTGATAAAACACATCTTGAAAATTATTTTGGAACCATTTTTCATTGTGTTGGTCTTTATGAAACTTGAAGAAAATTAAAAATACAAAAAGACTGCTAATGTAACTCAATTCCATCACAGGACACTGAGGTTACATTAGGAACTTTTACATGGGAATTTTTCTGTGTTCTTGCTACTTATGCAAATTTCGAACGGGAAATTCTAAAATTTTATTGAAAAAATCAGTCTTATTTGCCTATATACATCACCAAAAACATAAACAGCTCTGTGCAGTAGCTGTTTTTTTTTATTGCTAATGTAACTGCAATTTCGCATCTGTCCATTTCATAGTGTTACATTAGCAAAATTTGTCTATATAAATTACGTTAAGGAACACATGATTTGATCTCAAATTTTTTCTGAACTGAAAGCCTGGTCTACCAGAAGCAGGCCAGGGGTGGTACCCTGCTGGTGTTTTCATTTATATTTCAGTAGTATCAACATAAACAAATTCCGTCCTCCATCATTTAACGGTGTTACATTAGCACAAGGCCATAGTTTTAGTTATTCTGATCCACCAATTCAACAGCAAATAATGTTTACCCATGATTTTATAAAATTGATTGACACAGTAAAAGATTTAGATTTCTTTTTTTTTTTGCCAGCTATCCCGGAAAAAGCACCCTGAGAAAATCTGAGAAGCTACGAATCAATTATGTCTGGCCTTATCCGTCTTGTGCTAATGTAACTTGTGGTAAGTCATTTTGCTGCTTTTCATGGAATCTGCCCTAGATCATATCAAAGCCCACCAGCGACGCACAGTTGCTTCTGTATGTTTGTGACATATTGATAAGAGCTGCAGTGACATCACTCAAACTACAGAAAGTTATCACTTGTGTTTCCTACAATGTAGATGCTATGGATAGCCACACTACTGCATCATCATGTTTAACCTGCTCTCCAAGTGTACATGTATGCTTGATGTAAAGTGCAATTATGAAGGGTCCTCTTCCTTAGACAAAAGAAAAGCAACCTGACTGATGTTCACTAATTGTCATCAACCAAACAAACATCCGTGACCTTTTCAAGTGACAGGAAATACTTCAAATGCAATCAACTTTCACACCTCTCTCAATGTCTCAAATCCTTAATCCCACTTGTAAACAGTTCAAAGGAGTGACACCCAATTGACTGTAATCGATGCAGTGAAGCCTGTGCGTCCCATGGGTCTCTACTTGGTTAAAATAGAGTCCCAAAAGTTATTTAAGAGTCCTTTTAGGGTCGGGACGGCATAAACGCGAACACTGAATTCTGATTCCTTCTCATCCTCCTCCTCCCATCTCCTTAGTCCTTACATCTCCTCCTCCTCTACATATCTCCTTGTACCTCTCCCCCCATCTCCTCCTACTCTTCCTGTCACCTCTTTCTCTCCCTCCTCCCTTCTCCCATATCCTCCTCCCAGCTTCTCCTAACTCCTTCTTCTTGTCCTACAATTCTCCTTCTTCTCTCATGTCCTCCTCCTCCTTTCACTTTTCGCATTTCTCTCTTCTCCCCATCCCCTCCTATCTCGTTCTACTTCTCTTCCCATCTCCTCAGGACTACTCCTCCCATTACCTCCTTTGTCCCCCTTCTCATACTCTCCCACCTCCTCCTCCTTCTTCTCTCCCTTTTCCCATCTCCCTCTTCTCCCCATCCTCCCATTGCAGGGTTCGTTTACACTCACGCTGCCAACAAGCACTATAAAATGACGGAGTTTAGATTAGATTTTAGATTTCTTTTATTTATCAACACCATGTAATTTTTTTTACAAATATAAGCCAAATCAACTTGTTATTTTAGTACATTACAGCGTGAAAAGGGGATGCATTCGAGTATTTCTACTATAGCCCAAGGGTGAACGCATCCCCTAAAATAAACTAACAGATATAATATTATAAAGCAAATATACAAGAAAAAGAACTATGACAAACAATACAAAATTAACACACTCGTTAATCATATTACAATTCATAAAGTATCTTAATTCAATATACAATGTAGGCCTATATGAATTATCGTTTTCATCACATATAGATCCAAAGGAGTAAAATATAATAGACGGGACAGAGCCACCGGCTCACCGAGCGAAGCGAGGTGTCTCGTCCCTTACAGCTAACATGTGAGTGGAGCCAGCCAGATGGTTCAATAAAAAATTTTGATTCAGACATCCCATAATATGATCCTTGCACTTGCTTCTCGTCACGCGTGACTACAACGTGACTTCCTCCTTCTTCTTCGGTTTGATATTCCGCCATTTTGAAAAAAAAATATAAATTTTCCAAAAAAAAATTTTTTTTCCAAAAAAAAAAAAAATTTTACAAAAAAAAAAAAATTTCCAAAAAAAAAAATTTCCAAAAAAAAAAAAAATTTCCGGAAAAAAAAAAATGTTCCAAAAAAAATTAAAATTTTCCGAAAAAAAAAAAACATTTTCCAAAAAAATAAAAATTTGCCGAAAAAAAAAAATTTTCCAAAAAAAAATAGAAATTTCCGAAAAAAAAAAAAATTACCCCAAAAAAAAAAATTTAGAAAAAATAAAAATGGAAAATAGAAAAAGATTTGAAAAAAGTTTTTTCCCAAAAATGAAGTGATAACTAAAAATTTCCCAAAATAAAAAAAAGTTTGAAACAACAATTGCTAAAAAAATAATGCTTTGGCATTTACCTATGCAAACGAGTATTTTCACGTCCCGTCTTCTATGCTGCGGCATTATCATATTAAGACATAGACTATATAACTTTGGTTTATGCTATATACAATGTGAAATATTTAATCTTTTTTGCAATACATGATGTACATGATGTACTCAATGATCTTAGCATCTGCTTACAACATATTCAAAACATCATATACGTAACATACAATACTATTATCATTGACCTAATTGTAACCTTCTAGAATATGATTAATAAAACCTCTTGAGAATGATCTACTACTACTCTTATTTTTAATTTCATTTGCTAATAATAACCAATAATTTGGAGCTCTACCTAAAAAACTGTTGTTATAAATTTGCAATGTATGTTGTGGGGTTTGTAGATTATTTCTGTTTCTAGTTTGTCTCTGATGTCTGACGACTTCAAACAGATTAACAATTCGTTCTGGTAGCACATTATTTACGTATCTAAAAGATATATTCAATAGTGACAATTTAATATGATCTTCTATCATCAGTAACTTAGCTTTTCTATAATATATCTTCAGACTTGTGCGCCTATTTAAATTAACCATTGCTCTATTTGATTTGTTTTGCATTACCTTGATTTTTCTCAGACAAGATTGGCTTAACATAGAACTTAATGAATATGCTAATCTTTTTACAGCTTTTTTCCGGCATTTAAAAGCTGCCCCCTTAAAATATAGCATTATTGTAAATTTACAATAAATCGGGACATGTTAAGCCTTAAGGGGCTAAAATAAGTTAGGTATAGAGCTCAATTGGCTAAACAGTGCATTCCCAGGTTGTTGAATTGAAAATTAAATTGATAAATACAAATTGGTATTTTTGGTTTCACAAAGCTACTTGAAAATGTAGTTTGGGAAATGGAAACAAAACTGTTTCCAAGGCAACAGGTTTCCATGCAATTACAACTTCCAAAAACCTTTAAACTTCAATATCTTTTGATGTATTTACATCAGAGAGGTCATTTTAGTGTAAAAATTTGTTTTGTGGTATGTCAGATAAAGTCCGACAAAGACTGACCAACAACAATGAAGTTCGACAAAGACTGACCAACAACAACGAAGTTTTTGGTCAGACAACAAACCATTGAGCCTTTCCTGCATTGTGATGTTGCAACGGTTGTTCATTGACTCATGTGTGCACAAAATCTTGGCCTCCTATTGGCTGTAGCAGATGAATTTTGGCGTCATATGTATATTCTACCATTTTCTGCTGGATCAAATTCACGCTGTTCAATTCAAAAGTTTGCAGCTCTATAACATTAGTTTCCCGGAAAATTAAAAGCTCAGGTCAGTTCATGTGAAGTTTATTTGGATGTTTCTGGGAAATGAAGCCCAGAATGTCCCATATTTTGCCCAGGACAGCCTGGCAGAGATGCGACAGATTCTGTGTCGCACAGTGCTAGAAAGTCCCAATGCACTGTATTCTATCTCAAGACAGCCTCTGGCGGTCTTGAATAAGATAGGATATTTCGATTTATGCCAGATATAGCAGTGCTATTTCTAAAGTTGTAGTGGGTCACTCTCACTGGCATATATGACATTCCTTATTAGGCAATCACGTAATTTTTACTATTCTTAACAATTCTTTTCATATGTTTACACAAACAATGCTTGAAAATCTAAAAATATTCAGTGAATTGTTTGCAGATAGTCATAACTTTAATTTGATACTATTTTCTGTGCCCTTCCATGATTATACCCCATGTTATCACCATGGCAACAAAACCTATTTTTAAGTGTCACTGCTCCCATATCTGTTACCTGGCATAAACAATCAAACTTTTCATAGAGCGTATTCATGACATCATGACAAATTTACCATTTGTGTTGAAACGAAACCCTAATATCTATGATACTACCGAGTACCAATTGCGTAAAAGATACCAAAATGATAAATATGCTGAATATATTAATTAATTCAGTTTTGAATTCAACTTAAGAATCACCTTACTGAAAAGTCTACATGATATTCAAGTTTGAAGATGTAAATTGTGTCAAAAGGGCGCAACTTCAAAACTCTCTGGCTCAGTCCTGACACTGACACCAGACCCAAATTTTCAAATATTGCAGAAAACATTGTAAATTTCAAAATACCTGAAAATGGTTTTGGCTATATTTTTCAGAAGAGGGAAATTTCTAGAGTAAAATTGAGTACGCTGTTTTAATCAGTCATTTTCATGTAGCTGCCATTGGCAATACTTAGCAAGTCCTTAAAGCCACCAGATGCAATCAAATCACCAGGGCTTTGGAGTCGGAGTCGGGAGTCGGAGGTTTTCGGGTGGAGTCGGAGTCAGAGTCGGAGTCGAACTTGTCAGGTGGAGTCGGAGTCGGAAATTAAATTGGTGACTCCTCAAGATAATTAATATAATTTACAAAAACTCAGTTACGAAAATATGAAATGTATTCCAAATTTTAAATAAAACTGGGTCATTCCATGCCAAATCACCCGGAGGTTAGGGTGTGGCTGGTGTCCCAAGGTTATCCGATCAAGCTGTACCTCGTTTTGGTACTGTGTTTTGGTCAACAAAACATGTTTGGAAAGTTTAAAGGAAATCGGAACATGCTTTACTTGAGCACAATTCAGTTATAGTTTTATTGAAATATTTTATATATGCAAACCGCGGTATCGTATAACTTCGCCAATATTAGTGATACAATGATGAAACATGTATGGTTGAACTTGTCTTAATTAGAGCTTCATTTTGAGTACCAACTTCAATGGTCTACGAAAATTCTACACAGTCTGTCAAATTGGTAATTCAGTGCTTATTCGACACCCAGAAGTGTTATTCGAGAAATAACTTGCATATTTTAAAAAAGCTAAACTTTTCTTGCTGATCAAGATATATGTTAACCACAGGGTGCCAAGGACAATGTCTTGCGGGATCAAATATGTTTTGATGATATTTGGATTTCTTAAGTGCAATTGCATTCTGTCTAAAAGGTTGCATTTTTGAGATCATGAATTTTAATACTACGCTTACATCATCACGCATTTTATACTTAATAGAGATTGTGTGTTCAATTCAATATCATCTTCTTGCACACCCAAGCATATATATATATTTATACAAATAATAACAGATGATTTAAAAACATATTTACTTTAAAATCTAAAATAATAAAGTTGGTACCTGAGCTCATGCATTGAGGTTTCTTGGACAATGTCTGATTGTCAGATCAAATATATTTGATTTTGATTCTCTTGAGCATTACATGGTTAACTCTGGGGGAGTCAGTGTTCTGAGTCTCCTATCTTATAGTATCATCTGACTGTACAATTGCTGGACAGCAGTTTCAAATATTCTTCATCTCATTGCTGTGTTTTATACTCTTGTCTTGAGTAGATTGCAATTATAAGATTTGTACCAAAAGCCCGAAGTTAATTAATGTTCCCTTATGATAACCTGGCACACTTTCTCACACATCATGGTATTAATTCCTTAACTATGTGAACAGGATCAATAATAAATCTTGTTATATATGGCTTGTAATTGAAGTTGTGATGATATATCCACATTATGACACTTACATTAGACTCTCTTTTTTTTAATTCCGTGTCCTGTGACAGGCATGGGCAATCAAGGCTATACTTAAAATATGCTTGATTTTAGGCCTATTGAAATACATTTCTTCTTGACCATTCCTTTTCTGAGCTTAAAAGTCAGACTTCTAAAGCTTTCTTCAGAGGCATCATAGTGGAAAACAGCAATGAGTGACAATTTATCTTACGATACATTGGAAATAGCATTCTAACAGTATTACTACGCCATGCAACATATGTTTTTATGAAGTCTTTACTCCTGTTTGACTAAACAATTAAACAACTACAATCACTAGTGATAACAGTAGCTTATATAACTGTTGTTTAATAACTGTTCTTAGTGTGCCAAAGTCAGCCAGAAAAATGGACATGTGCCAAAAATGATCCCTGCATGTATAATGTTTAAAATACGATCTTGTTCATCCACATTTGATACACTACGAGTACTACATATAGTCTTAAAGTCATGCCAGGTTCTTAAAAAAGAGTTTTTGAAGTCTATTAAGACTGTCTTTTAACTGATATAAGTTACCATGTAAATATCCTGACAAGTGACAGAGACTTGCATATATCTGATAGGAAAGAAAGAAAAGTCACCTGAACTGGTAAATAAAAGATTTATAAACTGCATATAATTGTCCAAAACCATTAGGCCCAAATTTTCATGTTAGGTTTAAACTTGGTTTAACTCAGGGTTTTACCCAGTTAAACCCAGTTCCGATAAACCAAGTTTAACTTGAGTTTAGACCCAGTTTAAAAACCAAATTTTCATGTCTGACAAACCTTGGCTAGACCAGGTTTATGGAGACTGAGTTTAAACGCAATTTGCACCCAGTTCTTTGAAACAAGAAGAAGCAAAATTTAAAAGGATAAGTAAGGAACAAAAGAAAGGTAGTAAACAAAGATGAAGAAACAATAAGCAATAAAGAGAAGAATTCTAGAAGGAGAAAAACGAAAAAAAATTTAAGGAAATTAAAGCAAAATCAGGAAGAACGGTCAGAAGAAAAGCCCATGAAGTTAATTTAGACTAATTTCACAGTAGAAAGATGAGACCAGAAACTAAGAAGAAAGAAGAAGGAAAAGCATTCGGAAATTAAGAAGAAAGTAAGAGCATAATTAAAAAGAAGAGGAAGAAGAAGAAAGATCTAGAAGAACAGCAAACAACAAGAAAGGAGAAAAAGAAAAAAAGAAGGATAACATAATACAGCCATAATTAAGGAAAAAAGCCGAAAGGAGAAGAAATACAAGAAATATGAGAAAGAAAAAGGGATAAGAGAATAAACGAAAGAAAAGAAGGAGGAAAGAAATGAAATAGGCCATGAAAGAAGGAAATAACCTAAAGTGAAGAAAAGAGAAAAGGTAGAAAATGAGGACGAGTGCAAATGAAGAAGCAAAAAGATGCAGGAGGTAAAATAAAGAAGACAGAATGAAATAACAAAAGAAACCAGAGTAAAAAGAAATGAAGAAAGAAAGAGAAGACAAAAAGGGGAATATGAATAGAGAGGGAGAAAAAATGTAAAAAATCAAAGAAGGAAGATACAACAGTTAGAATAGATAATTAGTATAGAATGAATTATGTAAATGCCAAAGCATGAGGACAGCAACACCTGGACCCAAAAGATACATTTTAAAGACGATAAATTGTGATGAGCTATAATACTTGCATACTTTTCTCCTAATAAAAAGTCGCGACAGAAACGTGAAAAGAAAAATATGTATAAAAAGTATTTTTGGAAAATTTTGGGAAATAAAAGAAGAAATTGACAAAAATGTCAAAATGGGGAGTTATGGAAAAAAGAAATGTTGAAGCAAAATTAGGAAAAGAAACATTTTTGGGGGGGAAAATTTTAAAAAACTTTTTGGAAAAAAAAAAGTTGGGGTTGAACTTGGAAAAAAAAATTGCGATACAAGATATTTTGGGGAAAAAAAAATCAGAGCACAACTGATACCCTTAACTAGATCAGTGAATTGGAAATCTGACTTTGCAGAAGCAAAATCCACACTGAAGGCTTCCAAAACCAGGAGTTAAACCACCCCTGAGCAGGTTTCTGCTAAAACCACAGAAAAACCTGGTCGAATTTTAAAACCAGACATGAAAATTTCGAGAAAAGAAAAACTTAAGTATTAATATCTTAAACTTGGTTTAAACCTAGTTTATCAACAAACCAAGTTTAAACTAGAGATGAAAATTTGGGCCTTAAAGTTGGTATTCAAATTGAAGGTCTTATGCCTAGTTCTCAAGGCATGTTACGGAGAACTTTTTTACCACTGAGGGGTAGCTTGAGTTGATTCTAGGACAAAAATGAGCATCCCGGCGACATACAGGCCCAAATTTTCATGTTAGGTTTAGACTTGGTTTAACCCAGGGTTTTACCCAGTTAAACCCAGTTTCGATAAACCAAGTTTAACTAGAGTTTAGACCTAGTTTAAAAACCGAATTTTCATGTCTGACAAACCTTGGCTAGACCAGGTTTATGGAGATTGAGTTTAAACTCAGTTTGCACCCAGTTCTATGAAACAAGAAGAAGCAAAATTAAAAAAGATAAGTAAGGAACAAAAGAAAAGTAGTAAGCAAAGAGAAAGAAACAAAGAGCAATAAAAGAAGAATGCTAGAAGGAGAAAAAGAAAAGATTGAAAGGAAATTAAAGCAAAATCAGGAAGCATGGTCAGCAGAAATTTTGAAGAAATGTACATGAAGTCAATTTAGACTAATTTCAAATAAGAAAGATGAGACAAGAAACTAAGACAAAGACGACGGAAAAGCATTCGGAAATTAAGAAGAAAGTAAGAGCATAATTAAAAAGAAGAGGAAGAAGAAAAAGGAACAAAATATAAGAAAGATAACTCAAGAAGAAGAAAGATCTAAAAGAACAGGAAATAACAAGAAAGGAGATAAAGGAAAAAAAAAAGATGAAGGAAAGCATATGATACAGCCATAATTAAGGAAAGAAGCCGAAAGGAGAAGAAATATAAGAAATATGAGAAACAAGAAGGAATAAAGAGAATAAAAGAAAGAAAAGAAGGAAGAAAGGGATGAAATAGGCCATGAAAGAAGGAGATAACCGAAAGTGCAGAAAAAGAGAAGAGGTAGAAAATGAGGACGAGTGCAAATGAAGAAGCAAAAACATGCAGGAGGTAAAACAAAGAAGACAAAATGAAATAACAAAAGAAACCAGATTAAAAATAAATGAAGAAGGAAAGAGAAGACAAAAAGGGGATTATGAATAGAGAGGGAAGAAAAAAATGTAAAAAAATAAAAAAGGAAGATACAACAGTCGGAATAGATAATTAGGAATAGAATGAATGATCATGTAAATGCCAAAGCATGAGGATGGCAACACCTGGACCCAAAAGATACATTTCAAAGACCATAAATTGTAATGAGCTACAAATACTTGTATATTTGTCTTCTCCTAATGAAGAGTTGCGACAGAAACATGAAAAGAAAAAATGTATAAAAAGTATTTTTGGAAAAAAATTTGGGAAGTAAAAAAAAAATTGACAAAAATGTCAACATGGGGGAGTTATGGAAAGAAAAAATTTTGAATCAAAATTTGGAAAAGAAACATTTTTGGCAGAAAAAATTTCATAAAATTTTGGGAAAAAAAAGGGGGGGGGGGTGGGGAACTTGAAAAAAAAAAAATGGGATGAAAATATTTTCGGAAAAAAGTAGTTCAGAGCACAACTGATATCCTTAACTAGATCAGTGAAAAGGAAATCTGACTTTGCAGATGCAAAATCCTCCCTGAAGGCTTCCAGAACCAGGAGTTAAACCACCCCTGAGCAGGTTTCTGCTAAAACCACAGAAAATCCTGGTCCATTTTTAAAACCAGACATGAAAATTTCGAGAAAAAAAAAACTAAAGTTTTAATATCTTAAACTGGGTTTAAACCTAGTTTATTCACAAACCAAGTTTAAACTAGAGATGAAAATTTGGGCCAAAATGTTTATAAAACCATTATATAATTAATTAAAAGCATATCACGGCGGGATAAGATCGTAAATCGGCGGGATAACATCATATCCCTGTGGGAAAGATCTAAATGCCTGGGGGGCAAGATCTAAATGCCTGTGGGATGTCAAAGATCGTCGGCGGGATGTCAAAAGACCGTCGGCGGGATGTCAAAAACTGCTGGCGAGGCTACAAATGTCCCCCCAGGGGCAGGAGAGGTCCCCGCAGGGGCAGGAGAGGTCCCCGCAGGGGCAGGAGAGGTCCCCGCAGGGGCAGGAGAGGTCCCCTTAGGGGCAGGGGATGTCCTAATATCCCGCCGGAGATGTTTTTGAGACGTTCTCACTGAAAAAATCCCCGCCAGACATCCAAAAATCAAGAAAATTTTGGGCTCTGTTCCGCCGTCATGATAAAAAGTTTGAACGTGTTGAATCTTTTTTGACGTCAACGGCGCAGTTTTTCCATTTCTAGGAACCCCTGCGGGGAACAAAAACTACCCCTGAGGGATGTGAAAAGTCAACGGCGGATTACCCAAATTCATCCAAATTACAATCAAACTTTTCATAGAGCGTATTCATGACAACATGACAAATTTACCATTTGTGTTGAAACGAAACCCTAATATCTATGATACTACCGAGTACCAATTGCGTAAAAGATACCAAAATGATAAATATGCTGAATATATTAATTAATTCAATTTTGAATTCAACTTAAGAATCACCTTACTGAAAAGTCTACATGATATTCAAGTTTGAAGATGTAAATTGTGTCATAAGGGCGCAACTTCAAAACTCTCTGGCTCAGTCCTGACACTGACACCAGACCCAAATTTTTAAAATATTGCAGAAAACATTGTAAATTTCAAAATACCTGAAAATGGTTTTGGCTTTATTTTTCAGAAGAGGGAAATTTCTAGAGTAAAATTGAGTACACTGTTTTAATCAGTCATTTTCATGTAGCTGCCATTGGCAATACTTAGCAAGTCCTTAAAGCCACCAGATGCAATCAAATCGCCAGGGCTTTGGAGGCGGAGTCGGAGTCGGGAGTCGGAAGTGGAGTCGGAGGTTTTCGGATGGAGTCGGAGTCAGAGTCGGTGTCGAATTTGTCAGGTGGAGTCGGAGTTGGAGTCGGAGTCGGAAATTAAATTGGTGACTCCTGACTCCTCAAGATTTGAGCTCTGTTCCGCCGTCATGAAAAAAAAGTTTGAACGTGTTGAATCTTTTTTGACATCAACGGCGCAGTTTTTCCATTTCTAGGAACCCCTGAGGGGAACAAAAACTACCAGGAAATACCATCCCGCCGACGTCTAAAGTGCTCCGTAACGTGCCGTGAGACTGTAGCATAAGTGTGGCCTGTCCAGCCATGCAACTTGTAATGTTCTAAAATGAATATTGACAAAGTTATCCAATACCGCGACTTTCGATCCCAGCAACGAGCGAGGAAACTTCAACTGAATTGTGCTCAAGGTAAACGTTTACCAATTTTCATTAAATTTCTCAGGTACGTCCCATGGGTCAAACCACAATACCATGAAAAGGTACAGATGGCTCCTCCAAATTTTCCATTATGAGGGGCACCAGCCACACCCTACCGGAGGTCCCCAGGTCACCATCTCAGAAAATTATGAAAAAATTCTCAGATCTAGCACTACCCAAGTCAGGCATTTGGGCAAAATCTGAAGTCTGTGCTGTCAATAGTCTTGGAGATATAATGATTTGAAATATCGGGCAATTTTTCTATTTTTTGGGAAAAGTGTTTTCGGCTGGTTTTGAAGTAGTGGCAAGAGCTACATTTTACAACTACAGGTCAGACATATTGTTTTACCAGGAGAGTTGGACCTCTTTATTGATTCTCTGGTATCAGATTTGATGTATCTCCAATATATTCTTTGTGCTTGAGCTCCAAAAATGGCAGGAAACTGAAATTCTCAAAATGCGTTGCCACTTTATAGGATCGGAAACAGGAAACAGGCTCAGCAATCAGTGCTGAAACTTGTTTTGCAGGTCCACGTGATATTCTGCAACACATCCAGTCTACTAAAATTAATAAATTCAAATAAACCAAGGCACAGCACATAAACAGAAAAACCTGGTCTTAATTTTTTTGCCAAAAATACCTTTATTTGATGCACTAGAATCACATGTTGACTGTTGTTGGGAACATTCAAATATCTAACATAGTCTTATACACCTCTCAAGATAACATGAGGAAAAAATCAGCTTTACTATCCAATGGGTTCTATTTTTAAAATTGAAACATGAGTACAGTGTATATAATGCAAAACGCCTGTTTGAGTTTTCAACAATTTTCGGAGCTTTATTGTCATTTATGCATTGGAGATGCCTCAAAGTTGATACCAGAAACCCAAAATATAGGCCCAATTGTCCCTGGAACTAAATAATCAGACATACAGTTATGAAATGTGATTTGCTACACTTCCTCAAAATTAGGCAAAAATGCATCGAAGAAATTTGAGTTGTTGGCAATTTTTGGATTTCTTATGAAATCTGACACCAGAAACTTAAAAAACTAGCCCAATTGTTATTTTAACAAATATATATTAGCTCTGTGAAAACTGTGGTCAGAACTTCTGAGACATTTTGTCAGTTAGAAATGTAAAGGCTTCCATACATCTGGCAATAATTTGGCAGATAAATTGCAATCCTCTTTTATTTGAGCCATCCTTGAAAATGATCATGTATTTGTAGTTTCTGTTTATTCAATATGGTGCTATGACACTGCATGCATCTTATTTTTGAGTTATTTCATTAACATCATATTATTATGGCGATGGCAATAGAGCTAAACAAAAGTAGGGTGGGGTGATAATCAATGGAAAAAAAATTGTTTTAAAATTTCAAAGTCCCACCATCCTAACTTTGTTATGGATGAAAATACGAGTCCAATGATGTATAATATGTCCATATATCTTTATTTTTGATGCCTCCCAAGACCGATTGAAGCTTTGACCTTTTTTGATGAATTTTAGCAATAGCGGTAAGTCGCGAAAAGCCATATCTTTCTTAATATTTGATTCAGAATCATAACAAGCCCATCATTGTACTTGGCATAAAAAGAGCTTCAATTTGAATACCAACAACATGGGTTTGTGACTAGTAGTTCATTGCCTGACCAAGTATTTTACCTTCTTATCATTACAAACCTAATTATTTGTTGTCACTCTGCATGACAAATTGTTGAGGCATGATTGTTTTAATTAACTGAGCTGATTAAGTTGATTTACAAATTATTTATAGTTGAGGAAAAAAATCTGAAAATAACCTTATGTAACTCCTCTGAAGCATTCTATGGGGGAAAATGGTATCCATAGAGTAGCATACAATTATTTTTAGTTTGCTAATTCCTAAATTGAGGCTACCTTTTCCTCAAGTGAGTACAAGGCTAAGTATTAATAATATCTATTCTGCTCCACCTGGACCAGAAAACCAACTATACCATTTGGAAAGTCTTAGCACATCTTTTCTTATTGATATACACACTAGAACATCATTACAGCCAAAATAGCTTCACAGCAAAATCATCGGTAACGATTTGTCTTCAGATTGCATAATTTATTTGAGTCATTGCCATTGGCTGAGGGACCTACCTAGAGTACATGGGTTATATACTCAACAAGAAAAAAATGTATTTCAAAGCCAATTAAAAGGTCCCTTAGGGCCTAGGATGTTTTAATCCTATCAAATATCGGGAAAATGTGACACACTCAGGCTCCCCAGCCACTCACGTTTTGCTTGAATCAGTCCTAATGACTTTTGCTGTGATGAGCCATGTCACTCTCTCAATTGTCACAATTGCATTTTAGACAAATGACCAAAGACCACATTTCCAAAAATTTTTATTTTTGTGTAATAAGGGACCGTTCAGAATTTATGACTGGGGGGGGTGGGAGTTTTGGCCGAGGGGGTACTAACTTTTCACACGTGTTTCAAGGGGGGTATCAATTTTTGACAACACTTCCAAGGGGGGGTAAGAAATTTTAACAACGAATAATTGTGAAAAAACACGCATAAAATCATTTTATTTGGACTTTTTTGCGGGCAAAAATCCGCGAAATGACGCGAATCTGTACACGTGGCCATGTATAACAGTATATATGTGTGTATTGCTTTGTATGTCCAGGGGGGGTACTAAAAATATGCGTGAAACCTAGGGGTGGGGTACTAAAAATCCGCATGAAACTCAAGGGGGGGTATCAATTTTTGACAGGAAGTTCCAAAAAAACTCCCACCCCCCCCCAGTCATAAATTCTGAACGGTCCCTAAGAAAAACCTTATCATACTGGACAATGTATAATTTAAATATCAAGGAGAAAATCTGGAATGTGAAAAATGTCAATGTGCAACAAACAAACCTGACAGGCAAGTTGTGTAAGCCATTTGAAGGTGTACATATCCTGCATGTGTCAGTCATGTTCCACAATTTACTCATTGTATAATTGTTTTGTACCATAATACCCTCCATTTTACCCTGCATTTTGACTAGTTTACATATACAGTTATCTGGTGAAGGGCAAGACTTGCAAGAGTCTTGTCATATTGTGTGTCATTGTGTGTGCCTAATTCCACTGTTACTAATACTATGTAAAACCTTCCTGACACCAAGAGGTTTGCATTGCCCAATTACAGTGTATATTTGACTCCATGCTATCCAATATTTGTAGGCCTATGATATTTATGTTACTTCTGTAAACCTCAATGGAATCCCAAGTCACATTAAAGATTAATATTTTTACTCAACTTGGCTTTGTAATATTGATACTATGCTCAAACATTGTCTATACATATTATTTCCCTAGCTCTATGGATGATGTATGCATGATTGGGGCTTTACCTCCTGTATATATGTACTTGATAGGCTAATTAGGACAGCAGGAGGACAAATCCCTGGCAATTGATTTGCATCATACCATTTTATTTGGGAATTATAACAAAAAGTCGTTTAGCAAATTTATTTACATTTACTGGCTAAAAACCAAAATATTGAAATTCCACTCTGGCTATGCTGTGTAGGCATTCCAGATATAGGTCAGACTCTCACTTACCTCCTTTTTGTACTATACAAAAGAGGGTTGATCTGTAAACAGTACCAGCTAGACGCAACGGGCTTTGTCTCACTGTGCCCGCCGTCTCACTGTGCCCCGCTCTCCCCTACTTGCCGAAGCAGTGTGACTATTATGACAATTGGGCCTGTATTCTTAGCTTCCTTTTTTCATAGGTCAGTCATAGCCATTGGCATAATAATATTATGCTGTCCGTGACATAACTGAAAATAAGATGCATGGAGTTTCTTAGCACCACACTAAATCAACAGGAGCTACACATACTGGATTATTTTTGAAGGATGGCTCAGATTGAAGAGGATTGTGATTAGTCTGCCGATTGTGGCGAGAAGCAAAGAAGCCTTCTCTTTATATATTATATAACTTACAAAGTGGCTTGGGTATCTCTAATGTACTATTGATTTTTTAACCGAAAAAAATAAGCACAAAAATTGTATTCCTTTGTTAAAATGCACTTTTGCCTAATTTTGAGGAAGTGTAGCAAACAACATTTCACAACATTGCTCTGAAAATAACCATGAATTTATCTAAAAATCCTCCCGAATGCAATGTTTGAAGAGTTTTAATGGTCTAATATGATAATGCCGCAGCATAGAAGACGGGATGTGTAAACACTCGTTTGGTCAACAATATTCAATATAATAAAAGAATCAAAATTTGAAAACAGATTCATTGATTAATAGGCCTACAATGCTACTTATGATGCAACATCAAATCCAAAGTTATGTTTATTTGGAAAAGATAATGCTGGCTATTTTTTAAATTTCTGCTATTTATTTCATTTACAGGCCTAATATTGGTGTAATTATTGGTGTCATTTTTCCAATTGTTGTTAACACTCAGTTACAGAAACTTTTAAATGTGGATTCTAAGTAAATTGTAAAAAAAAAAAATAGGCTAATTACAGCAAAAAAATATATAGTAAAAGTTACAGTTTTAACATTTGTTTTTTATCAATCATCAATTATACAGTTATATGAATGATTGTTGCAATATCCATACTTATTTTTCTTTAATTAACTAGATGATTGATTATTTTTAATTATTTACTGCTTTTATCTTGATTTTACATTTGATTGGATTTAAATTAATTGATACATATTGTTTACATGTGCTATATCTCTTTTTTGGAGGCAAAATAGAATAAATTAATTTTTTTATAAGCCTTCCATTTTACACCAATTGTTAAACAACATAAAAAAACTGATGATAAGCAGGTTTGGCAGAAGCTCAATGCCACTCAGGCAATTGATCTGCCAGATGTGTAGACATGTGATCAACTTACAGTAGACGAACATCAAGTGCTTACAGATCTGGACTGAAATGGTCCTTGTGAGGTCAGAGCCCTACACATGCCATGTTATCCTAATGAGTCATAAGGAATTTATGAAGTCATAGCCTATACTTGCAATGATATCAAATCTAGAGACCGACTGAGTGTCAATGAGGTCACAAGTTACTCAATGACATATTAACAGCTTATTTCAATGCTATGGATAAGGCCTGCTATGAGGTCATTGATGTCCACTAACAGTCAAATGTAAGTACTTGTCGTTCGTCGACTGTAATTGAATATCTAATGTGACACAAGTTCAGATGAACTGTCACAGCTGGTTGCAATCAGGTAAGCTTTCCTTTAAAAGTTGGCATGAGTTTATGCAATTTCGATTGAGGTGACACTAGTTGAACAGTTTAATTGGTATGTTACTCGGGGTGACCTGCCAAAGCTAATTGCAATCAGGTGATCTTTTATTTGAAACTTGGCAAGAGCTGAGGCAATCGCAATCAAGATGACACTAGTTGAACACTTTGGATGGTATATAACTGGGGCCACGTTGATTTTGGTCATTCAGTTCAGTTCAAGAAGTTTAGACACGAGAGACAGTTTTCTACATCATGGCTCTTTAGTCTTTAGTTAAGGTAAATACTTTATGTCATTTTTGCATAATCAATAATGCATCTATAGGGCAATCTACAATCATCCGTGGCGAGATTTATTTAAGCATAAGATTTATTTAAGCATAAGTCAACTGCAGATATGTTTTGTTTTATAATTGAAACATATGTTTAAAACAATTGATTTCAATATAGGATTTACTTGGCCTGAAGTGTTAAGAACTGAATTGTTGATGTCAATCTTAATTCAATCATGAGCATGAAATCCACAAAATAGCATAAAGATTTTTAATTGTCACACATGTATATGTATTCAGTACAGCACTGATTTCATACTGCAGTCCCTGACTAGTTCCAACTAATTCTTTCCTTTCTGGAACTTGCCAGCAAGGACAATCTTATGTTAACTTTACATAAATCAAATCAATACTTATCATGCATCAAAATTAATGCTGCTTCTATACATCCAAAGGTCACACAGCAGAGATAGACATTCATATATGGGTAGATTAGCAAATTTGAATTTTTCGGTCACATTCTTGTGTGCTGCTGTTTTTGTCAGGTTTTTGACCATGGACAGACTGGCGAAGGTCATGCACATAATATGATAATAGACATTTATATAGCGCCAATTCCAGTTTATTCTCAGTAGCGCTTGTGCATGATGGATTTATTTGTAGAAACTCTTAAACAGATGAGTTTTAAGATTTCCCTTGAAGCCCAGTGGCGTAACTGGGGGGTCTCGAGTGGGGGGGCACCTGGGGGGGCACGCGATTCTCTGGGGGGGCACCCACTATACTAATTGTATATTTTAGCCAGAGTTGGAAAGTTCATATGGGGGGGCACCTGGGGGGGCACAGGTCCAATATGGGGGGGCCTGTGCCCCCTCGTGCCCCCCCATAGGGACGCCACTGTTGAAGCCTTCACAGGAGACAATTTTTTGACACTAGGGACACTGCAATCAATCATGACGTCATATGTGGTGACGTCATAGCCACGTACAATCTTGTTACATTGTAGCGTCAAGAATTCATTGCAAATGACAAAACGGCACCAATGTCTGTCTACTGGGAGTGAAAAAAACTTGATCAAATGAATCTGTAAATGTACTACGAGAGCCTGAAAGTGACGTGAGAAGCACATACCTGCAGCCACAGCAACAAGATCCCTGACACGCTTTTTATGACTCTGGGTGACTCTCTTGCTTGCACTCCTGGGAAGGAGCACGAGATTATGATGACGTCACGCGGAGTGCCCGCCCCCCCCCCCCGATCGTCTATAATTTGTGACATCACTGCGATTGTCTGTCATCGGATTGCCGAGAATGGCGAAAATTCGCAAAATTAAACCTCCGAGAGATTCCTACTGGGAAACACAGTTTGTTTTCACGAAGTTCAATCAGGATTGTTCGGATTATTTAATAATTAAGAGACAAACTGGCGTTTTAGATAAATAAATAAATTGCCGACGTTTTCACGTTTGTACGTGACAAGCAAAAAATGCCAGGATCATATTATGGGATTTCTGAATCAAAATTTTTTATTGAACCATCTGATGAGGATCCACACATGTTTGTCATAAGGGACGAGTCTCTACGACCTGTCTATTATTTATTGATCACGTGGGACATATAATTTTTGCGTAACTCCACAACAAAAATTTTCCAGATCTACAGAAATCACCAAATTAATGTCACCACTGAGGCTTATACCCTCAGTGCTGTCTTTCTGTCTTCAGATTATTCCTTCCTTGCCCATTCACCTGCCTCTTCTCCAATCTCATTAAATGCCTCTAATAATAATGTTTAATTTAAAGTAGCAATATTGAATAATGTTATATACATATTAATTAATTAAGCGATGCCCGCTTTATTATTGTATAATTGTTAATCAGATTAAAGTATCAATATATCAGATTCACACCACTCCATGGTAGTTTCCATGGCAACTGCTAGGATTAGCTGTACTTGCGCATGCACAAACGAAACGGCTAAAGATAGCAAATAACCTAGGGTTGCTCAGGCAGAAGGGGAGAGGCCTTTGCCCGCGGAGGCTGGGTTCTCCTCGGCTCCCTGATGTTTAGGACGGGCATCAGGTAGGAGGCAGGTGAGGTGAGAGTTAAGGCAAGATTATGGCAGAACAGGTTTATTAAGATTAGCAGGATGTTCGTTTGTTGATTGACATGAATGTAATTGTTCTGTATTAAAGAAGTATTGGATCCTTAATGGTCATGCCTCTGGTATTTCTTGAGTAGGTGTTTCGTGGTGGCAAGTGCTAAGGTGTCTCCCGCAGGATCCCCGGTAATGAGTCCATCTACTCAGTAACATCAATTAGCTACCTCTGAGAGAGAGAGAATCATAGAAAGATGGCATGGAGGAGAGTCCGGTCTGCGGCTTCTTGGCGCTTGTTTGTCGTGTCACACTGTCTCTTGATCTATCATGCAATTCAAAATTTTCCAAAAATCTTAAGTATCAATTGTAAATGATTCTGCGGTGCACCCGCTACTCTACATAGGTGGCGCACTGAATATCATGCAGCAGCCTCACTTGCTCCATCACCTCTGCTCTGCTAGCACTGCCTCTTGTCGCTCTCCTGACCACTTGCCTCCACCCACTGCAAATGTTGGACCGATGACAGCTGCACTCACGATCTTTGGTTTCATCCCTCGCATCCGATGACACACAGCACCGTCTTCCTACTTTCGGTAAGAACTCTCTTTTGTTGGCGGAGTTTTAAAGTGAAAAGGCAATCATTCATCTCAATCACATACTTGGGGCTCTTTTTTTTTTTCATTCATTTTCCTCTTTAGTGTACATTTGTAATTCAACAAGCTCATTTGTAATTCAACAAGGTCAAGCAATCAGGTCCCCATGTGACCATATTGCTATACCTTTGCTCATGAACGAGATGCAACACTGCTAGTTTCTTTTTCAAATATTATTATTTACTTTCTCTATTTTGTAATATAGTGAATACACCGACAGGGCGAACAATTGGGTGCAACTATTTGTTTCTCATGTTTTCATGTCCTTAATGACATTTATTTCATGTAATTACTTGCCTACTATTTTACCTATTTTACCTGCACACCAATATATGTTCAGGGTACTTGCATAAAGCTCTAGGAACCATAGCTATCCCCATCCTCTTTAAGCTATTTATCTTTCTATTACATTTTATACCTGTCACGTTGGCATACACTCACTTCTCATTCTAATAGAAATTACATTGTGAGGCACTACACATTGCAGCCACTTTTGTAGCTATTCTACATGAAACTTATTTGTGCCACATTTCTGTCTATTTTTCTGTCAAGGGCATAGGTCACTTTTGGGCAATAGTTTGTTGATTATAGGTCTAAACAGCATCTGGTAAACAGATCTGGAGTCAGCGTGACTCCGGACACATTACGTCAGCATATTCTCACAACCTTTCAAGACTGGCATTGATTTCAAATATTGGCATCTAGTTACCTTTATCATGAGCCAACCTCCCCACAAACATGGCAAAGCAGGCCAATATTCTGCCGGCCGTTATCCTCCAGGCCCGCGTCCTTTTCATGGTCGCGAGTGTTTTCGGTGTGGCATCACCTGTTATGCCTGTGGACAGACCGGTCACCGAGATACTGAATGCCCTCGATTTATTCGCGAGGTTGTGTATCATCCTAGAGTAAGCCATTATGGTCCGGCAGCCCTGCCACATCGTGGGCAGTCTTTCAATGGCTATAATATACAGCAGAGGCAACCTTCCAATGCCAATTATAACATTAGGCATTCCAGGCCTGCAAACAGTATCCGCCGCCAATGACATCTATATAGATGGCTATATCATGGTTAACTAACGGGTCATCTTAATTGTAACATGACAAATGTCGTTGTAATCCCACATTTGAGATGGTACACAATGGTAAAACGTTGCTGGCACCACATATTTCATTAATGATTTTAGAGAAGCTTCCACCTTCATGCTAAGTGCATCAAATTAGAGCCGAATGCAGGAATGTTGTGTGATATATTGTTTCAACTTTGATTGTATAATAACTTAAATTAATCTGATTTTGTTGTCATACGGTAAAGGATATGCTTTGATTCAGATCAATTTTAATATAGGCTGCAATTCATCAAATACTACCTTTAAAAAAGTACTAATTATGAGTCAATACAGCTGATTAGATCTAATAGTGATGATGCAATGGATGAGTCCTAGGCAGATTGTCCCTGTCAATGTCCATGAAGTGGTATTTTATTAATCATATTACATGTTAAGCTTACATTTAAACATCTCAAATAAGGTATTTATCATTTCTTACTTTCTCCTGCCTATAGCAGCCTAATAAATACATAAATATTTCACGTACAGCCACAGTCATCCACCCTTTCATTTTCTTGGTCTGTTTCAAAAGTTTTGTTATTTGCTGGGGCAAGCTCATGCAACACCACTTCTTCCGTGGCTGTATACCCAAAATGTTTACATCTGCAATCCTCTCGCCACTTAAAACGTCTAGACAGCTCTCTCAGACCCTCTCTGCTTTTCTCCAGACTTATTATAGTTCTTATAACTCAATTCAATTCAATTCAATTCAATTGTTTTATTATAGTGAATGCAATTACATTGCCCAGCCCTACTGGGCTTACAATCACTTTCAAAAGAATCATATCTGGACAGGTGGCAATTTACATATATAACTTCATGAAACATAGACATCAATTTCAAAACCCAGACATAACTTGTTACACAAAAGTTGAACATTTTCGAATATTAAATGAGTCATAAATAAACTTTGAGGTAAGTTTTATAAAATCTTCTGACATTAATATTTTTATCTTAGTCTCTTCTTCGAGAAAATCGATTAAATTATATCTTTCCCTTACCTGGTTTAATAAATCATATCTTAAAATATTATATTTATCACAGTACAAGAGGAAATGAAATTCGGATTCTATACAATTTTGATTACAATATGGACACAATCTGTATTCAATGGGGATATCCTGAAACCTGCCTGTTTCTATACTTAATGGTAGTATTCCTAGACGAAGCTGTGCAAATACCGAACGAATACTTCTATTATTGATAACTTTAACATAGTTTTCGGCTATATAATTTGTCTTAAATAAACTGTAAAACCTAAGTTTCGGTGTAGTATTAATTTCTCTATTCCACTGTTCTTCATAATAGCTGCATAAACGAGTTCTTACAAAGTTTGAGTTAATGTACATATTATCATTAAAACTACTTAATATATCCAAATCTTCACAAATCTTCCTTAATTCACTCGCCCAATTACTCTTACACAGTCTTTTATCCCAATGAAACACCTTCTTTAGTAACCTATTGTCATCTGTTCTCTGAAGCCTATTCCAAAATTTTACCATATCTACTTTCCTACATATTTCCCTTTTAACCCACCCCATCTCTCCATTTATTCCTGCATTCGGGGCAAATTTGTGTACTCCCAAATAATATCTTATTGCTCTATTCTGTATGGCATTTATGCATTCGACATTCCTGAAACCCCACACGCCAGCACAATAATCTAAAATAGGACAAACAGTCATGTTAAATAGCTTAGTGAACGTTTTGTAGCTTAAACCCTTATTAGAAATAAATTTGTTGATAACCGATCCGAGGGCTCTCCCACCAGAGTCACCCAAAACCTTAGCAGTAATATTAAAATCAAGCGAGTAGTCTAGTATTATACCCAAATATTTATAAGACGAAACCTTTTCTACTACATCCCCCGATAATGTAAAAGCAAAGTTAGTTTCTTGGTGCCCTTTTGATCTATAATGCACAACTTCCGACTTATTTACATTCACTTTCATTCGCCATTTCCTACACCATTCTTCCACAGCATCAAACATTTTCTGCAAATCTCTTTCACTCTCACTTATTAAAACTAAATCATCTGCAAATAATAAACATTGAACTTCAAAATCTTGATTAACAATACCTGTCGATTTCTCCTTGATTGCTTCAACAATATCGTTTATAAAGAGTCCAAATAAAGTAGGTGACAGGGGGTCTCCCTGTCTAACTCCCACACTAATATCAAACCAATTTGTTAAAGCCCCATTAATCTCCACCCCAGCTTTTGCATTGTTGTATATCATTTTTAAACTTTTAAACATATTTCCATTTACACCATATTTTCCTATCTTGTACATCAATAATTCACGATCAACTCTATCAAATGCTTTTTCAAAATCTATAAATCCTACAAATGTATGCTTTCTAGCTGCTTTCCTGTTCCGTATTATAGAAGTCAAAGTATAAATGTGCTCTTGACATGAACGTTTTGCCCTGATTCCATTCTGCTCATTTTTAAGTATGTTTCCAGTTACAACAAAGCGCATCAACCTTTGATTTAGCAAACCAGTATAAATTTTATATATAGTGGAAAGTAAACTTATACCCCGGTATTGTAAAGGCATTCTGAAATCTAAAAGTGAGGACTTGGGAATGGGCTTGATAATGGCAATATTCCAGCAAGAAGGCATTATACCACTTTCAAATATCTTATTAAAAAATGTAGTTAAAAGTAGAATAGTTTTCTCATTTTTTTAAAAACTTCATGGGGGATATTATCAATTCCTACTGCTTTCCCATTCTTAATTTTTGTTATAATTTTTCGCAATTCAGCTTCAGTTATAGGGCAATTTAACTCTATAGTTGTTCCGAAGTCCATAGATCTATCATTTTGCTGGTTTGGCCGATTTATGCATTCTTGCAGAAAATCATTATCAAAGTTGTCAGTGTCATTTTCTGGATTATACAAGTGTTCATATTCCTTCTGCCATTTCTCAGAGATGAACTCAATGTCACGTGTAATGTTACCTTGATCGTCATAAACTTCCATAGGAATCTTGCTGTCTCTTTTCCTTGGCCGTAATTCCTTAAGAAGCCGCCAAAAGTCCTTAGGGTTTGATGTACAAAGGGTTTCTATTTCTAATTCTTTATTTCTTTTAAATTTCCTTTCTTCTCTTCTATACTCTTTATCAAATAATCTTTGAGCATTTTTGAATAATGTTCTTTTTTCTCTGCGTAGAGTACCTTTAGCACACACAAATTGCTTTTCTTTCACCACAAGGTCATTCCACAGTGACTGAAGTCTTTCATTCCAAAAGGGTTTACCTCGTTTTTTGAGTCGTTTCTGTGAGGTACTATGAACATTTGTTGATTTGAACCACACACTCATTTCTTTATGATAGAGATTACACAAATTCTCGTATACATTGTCAATTGCTTCTTGATTTACCCTGTACTTGTGAATATCTTCAATGAGTAAAGCGAAATTGAGACTGGAACTTTCTGAGCAAAATGGATCATTGAGCACTTTGTCACATTTGTAGCGAGTAAAATAATTTTTTGAAACATGGTCTTGAGAAATATCAATTGAAGGATACGAGGGCACCTGTTGGTTATCAGCAATGCAATTTCTACTTTCTGCACAGACACTTATTACAACAGTCAACATTGAGTGATCAATGTTTAATGCCTCTGATTGTCCTTCATTAGGATTGTCAAACTGAATCATTAACTCCAAAGGCCTTGTTACAGCAAAATCCAAACAAGTGCTTAACTGATCAATAGAGACAGCAAAGTAGTCAACAACAGATTTGCCCCTGGTAGACACATAAGTATAATCGTTTTTGTTTGGGCTAATCCTCCCATTAATGACACATGTTTTACTGTCAACAAGAAATTCGTGAAATGCTTCACCATGTTTGTTGCTAATTTTATCCAATACCTGTCTATCTGGTATTAAATCTATTCCTTTGACAAAGTCTTGCTTGGCACCTAGCCTGCTATTCAGGTCGCCACATAAATAAATAGCATCACAAGAGCATGAATGAACATGAATAAGATTGACAATATGTGAAAAGAAACTGCAGGCATCTCTGCCCCAAGGTGAACGTTCAGGTGGCAGATAACAAGCTATCAAAATTATGGAATATTGTGTAACTTTTTCTGTAAGTTTAACAATATATATGCCATCAACCTGTTTGTCAATTTCATCAATATCGAAATAATTTAAAATGTCACATTTCATCAAAATTGCAATTCCACCAAATGTCCTTCCGGAGCTTATATTACGCAGTTTTCTACTATGTAAATATGTTTTGTAATTTGTGAGTTCAATTGAATCAGTTCCACTAAGGTGGGTTTCACAGAGCACAAATATATCAGAGTTTATAGAGTTCAATATGTCAGTTTTAAGAGCACGAGTTCTTAAACTCCACCCATTAATATTCCAATTCAAGCACAGCTATCTGAGAGCTCCTTCAAAAACGTGTCTGCTTGCTAGGGGCACCACCTAGGAGCGCATTATTATTAAGTAAAGCATATAGTTTAGCCTCAGTTCATAGTTAAGGCTATTTTGGCCAGTCCATAACCTATAGTATTTCTAATGTTTACATTTAAGATATATTTGTTAAATAACACAGCCTGCTTATTTATTTATAAGACATATTTTCACTGGGTGACAAGTTCACACAATGTGTCCTTTTTAACATGGCCCAGCAAGTACAATATAAACAAGGCAATAAAAAGTTATAACACAATAAATAAAACCATAATTACACGGATAAAGGGTGATCCCTGGCTTTGCATTTAAATACTTCTAAGCTTAAAACACCCCTTCACACCCTCTGACAATTTATCCCGCATAACTGGACCCTGGTAACACGAAGCATGCTTTGTAATTTTAATATTTGTAACTGGAACAACCAAATCATTTTCCTTAACATTTCTTGTTAGTCTTTCTGACACCTCTAAAGCCATAACAATATCATTAAATAAATAGTCTGGTGCAAAACCATGAATACTTTTAATCATTAATAAAGATACAAAATAATCTCTTCGTTGTCTAACATTCATAACATGCATATTAGCAACAAGATCTATTCCTGTAACATTAATATAATCATAATTATTGTCAATTCGCTCTGGCAGCTCTATTTTGAAGTTTCTGGATTTTATCGATGTTTAGATCACTGGTAAAACCCCAAACATACATTCTATAGTCACTCTTGGGTTGGATAGTACTTTTGTAGATTTTCAACAATAAATCAAATGGTAAAACATCTCTTAACCTTGATAGTACCCATAATTTTTGCTTGAGTTCTGACATAGACACTCAATATAAACATCCCATTTCATGCTCTTATCTAACTTTTAAACAAAGATAATCAAAATGATTTACAACGTCCAGTAATTAGTTACCAAGACATAATTGAATTTCATCAGTTAATACCGTTTCCTCTTGTCGTGTCGTAACTAGCATAGCATTAGACTTGGAGGCATTCAAAGTCGGTATATTGTTATTATAACAGACAAATAGATACATATATCAAGCAATGGCTTAACCGAGCTAGATTGAAGATAAATCTCCCCCTTCCTTATTTTCTCTATCTTTATTCCAAGCTTGCAGCAGCTAATGACACCTAACCATTCATTGATCAATTGATTATGAGTTTCTGAATTATCTTATGCCCTTATCTTCAAGTGAAACTTTACCTTTTATTCAGTGTTATTTTGGAATTATTGTGGCAATATCTTCCAAAGAGATGATGCTATATATCTCTTTGTTGTCATTCTATCTGTTTGCCTATTAGGCTATCAATCAGAGCCTTTTTCGATAATCTAAATGACGTGTGACTTATGCATTGACAGCCAGTCTGGAACCAGACTGCTTCTTTCCCCATCCCCTTATTTATTTCACAACAATTAAAACAATATTACATTGATTGGATGATCCCTCTAATGAAACACAGTATGCTCCCTAGGATGAGTTGCTAGCACAGCTTGCAGTCTGGGAGAATTCAGCATGAATTAGAGTCATAGGGGGGGGAGATGAAAGTGAGTCCACTGGGACACTTCATAATGATACATAGTATCCAACTATTCATTCTATTTGGCAAACAGACTGTAGCCACTTGCATGAGGCAGTTATAAGTTTGAATATTAGCAGACGACAAATGACAGTTATTTGTTTAATCTGTGCCACATGTGGCGCCATCTATACCTGTACCTCTACACAGGCTTTAATAAAGTTACCAATTTTCATCTATCATAGGCTATACATCAAATTTTATCATGCTATATGGGAGATACATACCAGATACACAAGTTCATATCATTACTTCGAGTCTTTTGACATATTAAAAGCCTGTTTACAGCGATTTTAAGAGAGCTATTTAGTGTCAAAATGTATGATGTGTGATTTTGATAAGGCCTGCCAAGCTTCCCAGGTTTAGAGTTCAGAGTTTAAAATCTTCCAGTCAGTCTTGCCTTGGCTTGGGCAGGCACACTGATTTTAGTTTTCTTTCAGCTGTCCTCCCATTTCTGACTGTCCCTCCACGATGTGGAGGCTTTTAATCAGAGGGACAGGTACAGTCTGATTGACAGCTGTTTCGATTGACTCTTTATTGAGTGACTTACGCAATTTCGAGATGTTACATTTCGTTTTCTCCCAACTTCCAGTCGTTGTGGTCATCATAAGCCTAAATTGTCATCATTTTCTTGATTTTCCTTAGCATATTGCTTTTTCGAACCCTAAGTGCAGAACTGCCTCTATTTCAAGTAGCCACCCACGTTGCTCATGTTGTCATAGCAACGAGAGTGATCTGTTTATCGTGCAATACCATAGATCAGGTATCTGTTCTATAATTCTACTAGCCCTTTTAGCTTGTTTCAATATTTCTCATCACATTGATAGTCACATAAACATATTTAATAGGCAAAACCATTTCTATTTGGCGTGCCGTTACAATGGGTCAATAAGGTCAAGAATTCATACTGATTAAATATCATCTAGCATTTTCTTTCCTATAGTATACGGAAACTCTGGAAACATACAGCTACTTTCTTTATATATTAACACTAAAGTATATATGTAATCTCTTCTGCAATCTTGGCTTCTCTGAATTTTGGTTAGCATTTTTGTGTTTAGTCTAAGCCACTCTTCTGTGCCTTCATTTCTTAAGTGTTTAGCCATATGCTTATGTGAACGACACCCTGAGACGGCACGAGCCGAGTGAGCCACCACACCTTCACTTCCATTTCTGCTTTCTGTGCAAAATCTGAGGGGCACACCTTCCTAGTTTACACTATTTTCTTCGTACCTTAATGCACCTTTCCATCAACCACTTAACATTTTCGTCCCACCTGTTTATTTCCACCAAACCCTCAACATTTTTGTCTCACCTGTTTATTTCACCGGAGTTTCTGGCAGTTTCACTATTTTAAGTCTCTTACTTAAATAACCTACGAATCCATCGATAAGCCATAGCTCAACAATTTTATTTAATTGATCACAAAATAACTAGCTTCATAACCTTTTAAAGAAAACTCAACACACAGGGATAAAACATCAACAAAAATACAGATAATACCCATCCATAAACATGAATTTCTTGTTCTGTAATCAATTATTTTAAAGACTATGAAATAGTATGGAAATGCTAACAACTTAACTACAAATGTAACATCAATAATTCACATTAGATCAATCGTAATTCTTTTTCTTTTTCATGCAATCATGAATGTATTTACCTGCGACACCTATGACCACGCCATCCCTATTCATCATAATTAATCTAAACCTCTCTGCTGTTCCTAAACTGTCCAAATTAGGCACGGTATCTTTAATTTTTGCAAAGTAATTGTTCTCTCTGTTTCATAAAGTCTACAATTTAGTAAGAAATGTTTCTCATTTTGAATTTAACCCAAATCACAGTACACACATTACTAATCAATCTTACTTTCCTTTTTTACAATAATGGAAACCTCCCTGTCTCACCATACAGCGCTACAGTAGATGTAGTCCGTTTAACTCTCAATGTCCTTTTCATATAGCTGAGATGAATTTTCTCGAATTAAGCTAATTAAACTGAAAAACTTCAGAGCCATACTCCAAGATAGGAGATACTTGAACATCAAACATTTTGAATGCCAGTACGGGTTGCAAGTATCCCACAGAACATTTCACTTGTTTACTAAGTGCAAATTCTGCATTTCCGGCCTTTTCATTTAAATGTGAAACATTGTTCTTAAACATTGCCCCCCTACTTGAAAATACCACACCTAAGTATTTATAGTTGTCAGTGATAGCGATTTCATCAAACCCATATTTAAATTGAAAGTTTACTATTTCTCTTTTCTTTCTAAATACCATTACATTAGTTTTATTAATGCTTAAAATAAGATGCCATTTTATACAAAACGTATATAAACTATTTATTAATATCTGTTACCCCTTTGCTGACTCTGAACCTGCGTATAGCAGATGAGTTACAATATAGTCGCCTATTGTCATTTCTTGACTAACATCTAAGTACTTGTTGAGATCAGTTAGATATTCAGTGAAGAGATTAGGACTCATTATACCCCCTTGTAAAACTCCATATTAACTTTCTATTTCTTTGCCTACTTTACCTTTCCATTTTACACGACATTTTGCTTTGGCATACATATCTATTAGTAATTTCAGGATTTTACCTGATAAACCTCTTTGACCTAACTTATAATACAATGCATTGCGGTTGACATAATCAAAAGCTTTGGTAAAATCTACAAAACACACCCACACATTTTTGTTCCTCGTTTTTTGTAAATGCAATCATAGAATTAAGCACGAATATGCTATCCACAATGCTACATCCCCTTTCCAACCAAATTGATGACAGTCATCATTCTCTAACATACTATTTTGAAAACAAGTCTCTCGTTTAGAATTGATTCCAAAATTTTACCAACGGCATACTTCAAAAATTCTCATAAAAATGCCATCATTTAATCATCACTTTGTTGAGCACCACTGATTCAGCCTCATTATCTCACCCAGATATTCTCCTTCTATAGAGACATGAGACTGGGGTCAACAACAGCCTTCCAGTAGGCTTCACTCAACTGAGATCAAGACTAAATTCAGTCATTTCATTTCCAATTAATCCAGATGCTACCATGCATCTCATAAGGGCTATCCAAGCTCCCTTTATCTATGACAATAACTAATCCAAAAGACAAGTTAACTTCATAAGTCTAAAGTCAGGCTTCACCATTTGCCTTCAGGGTTTCATATATATCCATAAACATCCAGTAGGTTGATAAAGTGTTCACAAAGTTTCAAGTAAGACAAACTCTCAGATTTCAGGTTCCCACTAAATTCTCACTTCAAAACTTAAACTGGCCATTTTATTAAAAGCAATCAGATATATCAAATACAGCAGTTTCAGCCAAAAAGGGCTGCACCAATCAGAGACAACATGTTAATTAGTTAATCAATGCTCATCCAATTGTCTAAAATATTCATTGATGCATACCTGCATAAATTATCTTACAACAGTGACTGTTCCAGAGACCAAGCTACACACAGACAATGGGCCTTACAATACAATAAGCTTAAAATCTCTAACAATGCAATTGCAAACTATTGTGTCAATTTTAGGGATTTCTAACTTAAGGGTAAAAGATTAAAGTGGCTTTTCTAAAGAGCAAGGCATTTCCTGTGGCCCCAATTGACACATGAGCTCAAAGACAAATACACCCTAATTGCTAAATACATACAGGTGGCCTGTTAGATAAGGGCTTGCTTTAAGCAAAGTCCCTGCATTAATATACAGCAGTGCTATTGCATTTTACTCTAGTAGTTTTATGTTTAAAATACATTCTAGCTCACTAAAGTCTTGTTTGAGGATTAAATTGTGCCCTTAAATATCCAGACCATCTGGGGCTTCCTACAAGCTTAGCTACATGTTAAAGTACCATTTAATTTATATAAACTGCATTTTACTGTTAAATTGATATTCTATTTGGTCTCTGGTCAGTATGTTCAATTAAACCTCTTTGATACAATAAGTCTATAATACCTAAATCTGACTAAATTGACTAACATTGACATAAAATACATATTTAATATATAATATCTTTAATAAGTCCTTTATATCTTATTCATCTAAATGTTGATTAGGGCCTGGACTTTACAACTTGAAGCAGCACCAGGCATACAGTATGCACTTGTCTGTAATAAAGGGACGAACAGTTTCCCACGACAAATGGCTCTCTAAAACTTCCTGAATTTAAATTTAGGCTTTTCGTTTCGTATGTTTAGTGGAGCATGTTCACCAATTCCATTCAATGGAAGACATATGTGGTAAACCAATGCAGATTTTACTCTTTCTAAAATTGAGTGTTGGTTGCCAGCGCTGTACTTTTATGCCACAAATTAAATGATAGTGGTTCTGTGCAAACTAAGAATTTGGCATATGACAATGCCACCTGTTTAAGAATTGTGCTATTCAGGACGGGGGTCCATTGCTTTTTGGAATGATCTCGGTCATTTTCTATTTAGCATAATGACCTGAGCCGACTAGCTTAGACAGTGCCTAAGGTGAATTAGTGCATCTATTCAGGTGACAAACCGTTGTCATAATGGCCTACGGTATTGTCTTTGTTAAATTACTCCCCTCTATACTTATATTAAACCTTGATAACCTAATACTATCTTTCCCCTTCCGGAATTTGAACCCGCGACCTCTGAGCCATCCTTGCCTAAACCTTTACAAAAGTTCACCGGTTATAAAATGCACTTGGGTACATCATGGCAAGGTCTTCCATTTTAAACAAATCCCAGTTACACAGCTCTGACTCAGAACAGCAAGTCACAATTTTACATAACATTATGTAATGTAATTTAAGACGTTAAATTAGCAACTCTGCACAGCCGAGCTGAGCTGGGGCAAGAAACAGGGGCAATTAACTGTAATTAGGCAATTATGTTCAGATGTTACCTTTTGACCGAAAAATCAGCTTTGTTCATTTTTTAAGATATCATAAATATAAAGTTCAGAACTAATTAATTCAAAAAGAACATAACATTACACTTTTTCAATGGTAAAAAACTGTGACCAGTAGAAGTGAAGCTATTCTAATTTGGGTCCTGCCGCTTGTTTAAGTCTATAGATATGCTATTTGATTGACACCCATATATAGGAATTTCCTCAGGTGAAACTGCAAGACATGAACATACAGTCTATACTCTCAAGCATTTTGAGTACTTCTAATCTAAGTAGTCAATTATTCTATCAGTTTATGTCACCAGCATGTTTTCCCAGTGTTCCAGCTTCTTCAAAAGACCTATATGGCTATGCTTTCAATATCTTAATCAAGTCCATGGTTAACTGCATAGTCAAACAAAATAAAACACAATCTGAGAAACTATACTTTAGGGAGGGGAGCATGACACAGGCAGCCAGGCCAGGCAGCATACCTGCCCAGGCAAGCATGGCCAGGCAACTTTGCGTGTTTTACCCTTCTCTCTCCACCCCCCCCCCCACTCCAAACTAAAGGCTTACAAAACAATTGCTTATATAATTGCACACTATTGCTTATATAATTACACACTATATTTTCAGCATGGTGTATGTAAGGTAAGCTATGTAACTTGCTATTAATTCCCCGTGGGTCAATTTTGTCCTCCATCAGTTAAATATTTAAGAGTAATAGGATATCACTTTATCATTCTATTATTTCATCAGCTGTACTACAATTGGAATAAAATAATTTTAGCATCAGATTTATGACTTACCATTATCAGATCTTCAAAATGTAATTAATTGACAAATCAAATGATATTACTGTATATGATGAGGCTAATAAAATCTTAGGCCTAATTCTTGTGTATTGGCCTGCTGGTGGAGGTTTTTCAATTGTAAAGTAAAGAATTGTTTAATCCAATACTTAAATTAGGCCCTGGAATAATTTACAAACATCAAATTAATGCCAAGATGTGTGAAATCTAAAATTTCATACGACTTCACAACTTTTACGCAACATTAATGCATTATCTTTGACTATCTTTAATGGATGCGATGGCTGTGTATACATAATACCCCAATCAGACCATGACAAAAGATTTCACCAGATTTGACCATTATGCCACCCATAACGGTTGATATGATATCCTAATAGTGTAAATATATATATGTAAATTTATAATTACTCTTTCTTTCCATTTATACATGGTCTTCTTATTAATTTGTGAATAATTAAATTAATATTTTGGTAGGCTTGTATAGAATTATGTAATGTTAAATAACAAAAATTAGGAAGATAGGCCTATGTGGTTAGAAGATCAGCTTCCAGCAGTCACATGACATGCTAATTACCTGTATGACCAGTAGCCACTTCTCAATTAACTTTTGGCCCAGAACCTAATTATCAATTACTTCTATTACATAACCAGAGATAACAGATTGTGACTACAATTTAAATGGACAATTTCAGTAATGTTTTTTCTGCTGTGCTAATTACCACAAGCAATGCGCAGCCAGTCTACCCTATAGTTATATTGCCATCTACACAACATGACATCTACACCACATGACATAAATGTATCACTAATCCCTTTTTGGCCTTAATTGATCACTGTTGGACGTGCATCGCAGCTATAATCTTACTACCTCTTAGGTTGATTATTACTCCTTCCGGATTCATCTGGAAAATTATAGTCTATTGTCATATTGCCGAAAATCTGCTTTTCTTTAATTTGTCAAATGGTCTATTGCCTTCTGACCCCTTTTTTTTTAAGTCTGCCTGAATGACCTGTATTACCTTACAGAGCGCCAATACAATTGAACTTGCCTTTCATGATTAATTTAGCAACCTGCTGTATGCCTTCTTTCATGGACTATTGAGTTCATTGAACATTACTTTTGAGCACTGTTGTATATATTTCTTGCCTTTTTGCAACCTAGCGGTTGGGGTACGTTGCAGCGTCCCCATATCGTCTTTTTGCAACATATTACTTGGGATAAGTCTCCGCCTGCATCGGCCTGGGAAACCGATCATATTTTGCCCGGCTTATGCCGTGGTTGTCCGGCTTATGCCGTGGTTGTCCGGCTTATGCCGTAGTTGTCCGGCTTATGCCGTGGTTGTCCGGCTTATGCCGTGTGTTTCTACTACAAATTAGCACAACTTTTCATGCGTTTCTGAGGGCCTTGCTCACCCTGTGATTGTAGCATCGCTTCGCATGCAGGGGAAAGAATCAATTTTTTTTTTTTAAATGACTCTTTTCAAAAATAAAACACACCTTGGTTGGCCAACCAATCACCTTTAATAGTTCATTGCATGGTATGACTCCGACGCAGCCCGGCAGGTGGATTACCACCTTGTTGCCAACCTCACTGATGCTACTGTGGGAAGTAGTTTCTTGTTGCTTGGTAACCATCATCGCCCCATGTATGGCGCGACCCCTGCCACAAAAATTGGCTCATCCCACAGGGCCAAGCTACTGCGGAGCCACTTAATCAGTAATTACCTGCTCTAATCTTTACACCTGTAGAGAGGCGGCAGCTCTCATTAAGCTTGCAACATTTTGTAAGTACATTTTTCAGTTGAGTCATTTACCGGTCATTCGGACCACCAACCTGCATATGAGTTTACTAATTAGTAAACTGGGGATTTATTAGGCGTCGAGTGTTGTTTTTGTGTCCAGAAGTTCCGAATCACCATACTCCCAATTTTTCTTACACGCGTGTAATTTGGCGGGAAAGTCTTTTTAGTGCCACTGTTTATTTTCAGTGCCACTACTTGTTTCATGAATAGTGACATTCATGGTTTACGGGCATACACTGTATATTTCTTATGAAGGCGATTTTTGCTATCCATTAAGTGGTTGGCAGGTTCATATTGTTTTATTGTTGCTGATACTTATTTCCATTTGAAATCCCTCTATTGTATTAAAACACTTAGGTGCCTACCCAGGCATGCATTGTCTGACCGTTCGGCAGACATCAGCATCCCAGCCCAGTTCATTTTGTGGGTGTTATGTCTTTTTCTACATCACCAGAATTCTATATATTTACATTTAGTCATCATTTACATGATGTGTTGTCAGATTGTTGCATCTCTATCATGGTTTTGATGTGATTCACTGTTATTGACCGGGAGCCAATTAGCACTGATGAGACATCAATTTTGCAGTGACTTATTTCTTTTCTATCGCGCATTATGGTTAGTTTTTTCCCCATTCTTAACAGAACAGCATTTGCTGGCATACCATACACCCCATATTACTTTATAATTCTATATCATCTCATCTATTATCTGTAAATTTTTGATTGAAACTATTATCCATACACTTGTTTTGTTAAATTAATGTTTAAATATCATATAGTGATTGCCTCTTTTTTCACAGCCTACTCTGCTTGCAAACATATTTGAGAGTTCTTACCCTGTTTTGATAAATTTATGCTGTGTTGTCAAATAATTTTGCGGGGGTGTCTCTTTGATCAACTTGAGTGCTAGCGGTCCAACTGGCCGTCCAGTTTTAGTGCGAGATTAAATTGGGCACATAAATGATCAGGGAGGCTCTCTCTGCTCATGTCTATTGATCCATATCTGAGTACATGTTGCAGCTATTGTTGGATCATCAGTCACCATATTGGGCATCTTGTCACGAGACATATATATTGGACATCCGAGAGACAATTGATTGGGCACCACGTTTAATTGGGCACCACGATCGAGCATGGGACCACGCTTCAACAGGACGTGCGACCACCCCGAGTCGGCCAAGTTCCTGTGATCATCTCATGGCAATATGAAGAGGGCACCATTTTGGGGCGACCGCTAGTGTAAACATTCCGTTTCACTCCATTTCTGTCGTAACCAGGCACGCAGATAATTGCAGAACTTTCCTTGAACTTTTGTGTCTGGCTTGGCATTGTGCAGTCTTCGTCGCGCATGTCACCATTCGCAAATAAGCTCACATTGTATGCTGATATGGATGATGTCATCCCCTGCTTAACTAACGTTTAATCATCAACAGATGGCTAACATGGATTGCCCCTGTTTATTAAGCAGTATCCAAGAACTTTTGTGAATTGAAAGAGCATTGCCCCATTTTCAGTTGGTGACTAATCTGGATTGTCCCAGCTCGCTTCTGGCATGCATCTTTTCAACAAAACTCTTTTCCTCTGGGTAACTCACTTATTCAGGTGGCTAATATGGATTGCCCCTGACATCGGTTACCTCGCCAGGCACTAATCTGGATTGTGTCAAGTTCAGAAGAGTTTCTTCACCATGAATTCTCTGTGATCTCAGGAAGTGCATGAACAAAGACTCATGACGACGTCTTCATCTCCATGACCCACCCGGGTCCACCCAATATCGGGAATGTCTGCATACACACATAAAAGTTGTGACAAACGAGTCACCACCTCTTCTGCCTGGCCCTAACCTGGGTCAGTCACACAACGAAGCCGGTCTGGCAAGTCTTCACGGTATTGCAGATATATCAGTCCCTCGGGTCTTCAGCATGATCACCGAGAATACGGAAGTCTTCGGCAGCTTCCTGACGCCAGTCTTCGCCGCTCCAACAATACTCCATTGGCTGTAGTCATAACAACTACTGCCTTGGGATCCATGTCGGCAGACGAAGTCACCATGCCACGTCGTTTGTCGTATCTGTGTCACACTGACTATGCTGCTACCTGGTCCTATGCTGCCCCCATCGTCTTGCCCAGCCGGGCCAGATTCGTCCGTTACGCCCCCGAAGTCCAGCGTTCTTCACGGTTACCACGTCCGGTGCGTTGGTATCGCTCACAGTGCCCCCAAACGACTCTCACCCAATTTTGTGTCTTCACTTGGCCCCATTGTGGTCTCAAGAACAAAAGCCCGACGGACGCTCACTCATGTGCGTCAGCTTCGTTAATATATGCCCCATTACTGACTCACTGGTTCCAACAAAATGTGCTCTATCGTCGTTTTATCAAGCCCACGAACATTTTTTTTTCTTTTTTTTTGCAGAACTAATCTCGCGCTGAAACAATTAATTTAACTGATAAAGACTCTCATTTTTATTTAAAGACTCTTTTCTGGCTTCATGCCTCATTTTCACGTTTACATTGATGTCTTTTGTCGTGTGTGTGTAACAAGTTTTACGAAACTATAGTCCACTATTGATTCCTTATGTTCTCCATATTGGACTATTGTTTTATCATTTTGCTAATTATCGCTTTGATCACTGTTATTACTGATATTTGCGTTTTTCATTATGTTTGATTACGGTTTAAATTATTGCTTTTAATTGCTTATATCTTACCATTATCTGGTTAAGCTTCGTGCATATGTAATGGCACGATGGGGATGATACCCGTAACTCCCCTTGATAACAACGGCTATTTGACTCGCTTGGTGCTTGAGTCTTTTCTGCTGAGGAGCCACGTAATTAGCGGCTCTAATTTAAAAAAAAAAACGTTGGATGAATCATATAACATCCAACGGTCCAAAAAAAAAATAGTCAATATCGCTAGTTGGGTCATAAGAATAATTTGTCCCTTACTATCAATCGTTAAAACCTAAGATCCATTCTTCTAATTAAGCTCCCTTCTAGCATCTCATTGACACCACCGAAGGACTGTCATTCAGCTCCTTAATTTCTTTATATCAATGACGCAAGCCATTATCTTGCTTCTTCTCGGAATTTTTCCCTTTTTCCAAATTGTTTTTCATGGACGTATTGCACACGCCCGATTTTCATCTTAATTTTTCCCCCCTTCCGCCTGCCCGGTGGTAGTGGTTACATCACGCTGATGTCTCCACAACTTTCATTAAAGCGTTCACAAAGATCAGGTGCAATGAGACGCGTTTCTTTTAAGTATACTCCGATCCTTATGAAGGACATAACTGCTCGGAAGATCAGAAGTTGTTTTAAACAAGCCTTAGCAAATAGTTTGATATAATTTACTATATTCTCCTCAAAACGGGAGAAAACCAATCTTATTAAAAAATCCTTGATTGGCCGGGATGTCACCACTGAGGCTTATACCCTCAGTGCTGTCTTTCTGTCTTCAGATTATTCCTTCCTTGCCCATTCACCTGCCTCTTCTCCAATCTCATTAAATGCCTCTAATAATAATGTTTAATTTAAAGTAGCAATATTGAATAATGTTATATACATATTAATTAATTAAGCGATGCCCGCTTTATTATTGTATAATTGTTAATCAGATTAAAGTATCAATATATCAGATTCACACCACTCCATGGTAGTTTCCATGGCAACTGCTAGGATTAGCTGTACTTGCGCATGCACAAACGAAACGGCTAAAGATAGCAAATAACCTAGGGTTGCTCAGGCAGAAGGGGAGAGGCCTTTGCCCGCGGAGGCTGGGTTCTCCTCGGCTCCCTGATGTTTAGGACGGGCATCAGGTAGGAGGCAGGTGAGGTGAGAGTTAAGGCAAGATTATGGCAGAACAGGTTTATTAAGATTAGCAGGATGTTCGTTTGTTGATTGACATGAATGTAATTGTTCTGTATTAAAGAAGTATTGGATCCTTAATGGTCATGCCTCTGGTATTTCTTGAGTAGGTGTTTCGTGGTGGCAAGTGCTAAGGTGTCTCCCGCAGGATCCCCGGTAATGAGTCCATCTACTCAGTAACATCAATTAGCTACCTCTGAGAGAGAGAGAATCATAGAAAGATGGCATTAACCCTTACTGGACTGGGCTGTTCAAACTAAACAATCTCCCAGGACGATAGTGACGTCACAAGCTGTGGTTTAGGGACATAAACGGTCCCTCAGGCAGCTAGCTAGGGATGCCATAAATGTCCTTTCAGTCAAGTAAGGGTTAAATAATTCTCAGATATGTTGAATTTTGCAAAAAAACACTCCAATATTTGAAAGTTTGGGGCTTGTGTTAAGTATCGGGACTGAGCCAGGGCTTATTAAATTTGACCCCTTTTGGCTTTTGGCAAAATTTACCACCTTCAAATAGCATTTTCAAACTAGAATATCTGACCAAAAAAAACAATGTCAGGAAGGTAATTTCCACCTGAATATTGCTAGGCCATCAATCAGTTTAAAAAAAAAGTCAACATTCCAGATCAAAATTCCCTGTGTTGAGGAAGAAGTTGGAACACAATTAAGAAAATGATTTTAGAGGGGTGATTGTAATGTCTCTGGGTGCAATGGCTGCCCTGATTGGTAGCATATAGCATTGCTCCCCTCTTTTGTACATTACTATCTTTACAGATATACCACTCTCATTAGTCACAGTGTAACTAAAAGGAATAAATATTTGTCATGTACTTCACCTTGATTCCTGGGATTGGTGTCAATGCGAAGTGGTGGTTGCTTGTTCTGTTTTGTTATCAGATCACAGAGGTCATCTGGCAGAGTGGAATAATCTTTGCAGTATAAAACCGAAGCATGATTGTGGTAAATGGAATCACATAGAATTGACTTCATGGTGTCTGCATACAGAGAGTATTGTTTCTTCACCTGATCTTCAGTCAGGTCTCCAGATTCCAGCATTCGCTTAAGTGTATAAGGAATCCAAAAACTGTCACTGCAGTAGTAATAGTGGTCCCCCTGCAAAAGAAGAAGACACATCAATAATCATGGACATATAACAAAAATAATCTTTAATAAATAGCTTATGATTTAGTATAACAACTTATTATTAATTGACAATATACCATGAAATAAGAATATTTATTGCAGCTGACACTTATCTGGATTCAAATTGATCTAAGTTATGTGGTACTTAAAATACAATTTGGATCAATTCTGTAACTATCACATTTTCTTTTCTGCCTTTTAAAAAAGATTCATATTAATTTTGGGTGACAAAATATTCACCTGAGTACAGCAGTAGCTGAGTAAATATGCTTCTGTCCACGTAAGTAAAATGTGTATCTTCTATCTCCCCGATACCAGTATAAGCAGTGATAAATCTTACTCTTTAAATCACGGAAATAAATAGTTTAATTTAAAATGAATCCAATCTTTTGAAAGTTTTGATCCTCATCTTGATATATCTTGTACCTTTTAATAGGAATGGAGATGGCCATCAAATCCAGTGAATATAATATCGGAATAATCATAATAACACACTTTGATGAAAGACATTCATCACCATGATCACCCAACATTCTTGACTCAAATGTTCTAATTCTACTGTTGTACTCAGCGGGTTTATTCATGTTTGACAAACTTGTCATGACACCTGTAGTTTTGTCAAAGTTGCATCAAGTGCCTCATAACAGTGTGCGGATTAATGCTTTCTTTTGTTTTTGACACTGTCTAGCTCAGATACCTCAATCACCAGGAAGGTGTCACAGACAATCATCCACCCTGTTAAATAGTTCAGTTGTTCCCTGCATTATATGTTAAGCCCTGAACTGACAAAATACCCCCCCCCCCCAAAAGAAAACTGAATCAAGTGAGGAAAATAAGCTTAATTGCAGAAAATGTGTGTGTTTTCAGTGAAGAATGACGATAAAAACATATATTATTTTGTTGAGTCTCAGATAGAGATTTTCTGAGCAATTTTGTTTACTTAGCAAATTCGATGGAGCATAATTATAATAACTCAAAGGATGCTTTACCAAGTGTACTGGATTAACTGACAACATTAAATAAACTTACAAAAGTACTTTGCATTTATATAATAAATGTCATAGCTTGTCTATCTATCTATCTATCTATCTATCTATCTATCTATCTATCTATCTATCTCAGCCCATTCTCCACCCCAGAATGAAATACGTACTTTATGGACTTTTTGCGCCTAACTATAAACACCGGTGTTCATTCTGAAGGAACAAGAAGGACGTCCTTCATTCTCATGTATAGATCACAGAACTGTTGAGAATGAACACCGGCCTTTATTTCTACACATTTCTACAAAATGAAAGCTGGTCTTCATTCTCTCAAAATCAGGATGCAAATGAAGAATGGTCTTCATTGCGAAAGCAAATTAAATACTGTATTTTATTATTAAACCAATTGAAGAAAATAAAGGACAATCTTCATATCCAGTCAATTTGATATAACTCCAGATCAATACCCTCAATGAAGTTCACTCTTCATAAGAGTTAGCTGTTTCATTCTTATATATAAATGAAACGCTTTATTTTTGTAAATAAAGATTATGTGGGCTTTATTCATCAGTAATGGAATCCTATACAGGGCCCTCATTTCCAAAATTGTGGCAGGTTTGTCAGGATTTAGTCGATCGCCCTCCTGCACAATCTGCAGGGGTGGATCCAGGAATTTTTGTTTGGGGGGGGGGGGGGTTGTAGTGGTGTATTCACCATTTGGAATGTTTTTTTTTTGCATAGCAGAAATACCAACAGACTTTGGAAGGAGGCAGTGGCGGATCCAGACAAGGCAGTACATAGAGATGCAATGTGCTATTTTCAAGAAATAGACATTCATTCATTCACTTTTCTTCAAATGCTACCAGACTCAGTGATCTTATAGGGGGGAGGGGGCAGATTCCCCTGGATCCGTGATGGAGGGGGGGGGGTCATTACTTTAAATAGCAAGTTTTTAAAGTGCATTTTAAAAACTTTGTAAAATAAGTTTACTATTATAGTGTGTCCATTAGAACCATTACCCCTTTGCTGATTATGTAACCTTGGTTTTGTCCATTGAATGCATCATTGCTCCAGTCATTATCAGGTTATCATAAGGGTAGTGTCTTATAGGGGTAGTGTCTTATCTCAGTAATACATGTATAATAGCATTTATTAGATAAATATAGCTGACCTATTTACATATTTGTAAGTTATATTCAATATTGATAGACTGTATTGCTATTACAGAAGTTTTATGAGAACAGCTCATTTTGCCATATTTTAATTTTATCAAAACAAAAGACTTCTCAAATTAGCAATACACAATTCACCCAATTTGATTTTATTCATTAAGTTGTTCAGACTGACCACAATAATTTTAATTTTACCATTTTGTAGGGATACATTGCTTAATGATAACCTCTGACATATGGGTCATTTTCACGAAAACGCGCAGTAACGGTAAAGACATAACAAATTTTTTTAAGTCAGGAAGCTGAGCCAATAATACTCAATTACTATTTTTTTCTGTTTACATAATGTTATATGTGGTACTACCATGCTGCATGTAACAGGATAACTAATTTGGGTGAATATTTGACATTTTCAATTATTTGGAAAATTGTCTATACCGTGCACAATGAAATCAAAGCAAATTTACTCAGATGTCTTTACCGTGGCCAGCCTTGTCTTTACCGTGTCACAGCATATTTGCATTGATTTGACCACGGTAAAGACAAATCTTGGCCACGGAAAAGACATGTTATGCAGCATTTCTTCCAGAGAAAGTGGACTACATAATTCAGAGTACCACAACTACTTCTGGAACTGCCTCCTGAACCAATGATGTCATTTACATCCTCATACCTTTTGAACTCCCTCCGCTGTTGAGGGTTCGGTAAAGACGAAGTTAAGTTGCGACGAAGTCAAGATAAAACCTATTTCATCGTCAGACCAACAGATGGCAGCTCTGGCTTTCACAATGATGTGGTAAAAAAGTAGTTATATCCTGGTTCTTTATACCCTAGTGGCATCTGGAGACATCATGCCCTATTAACTTACTCTGGTGGCAACTTAAACTCTTTGGTTACGGTAAAGACGGTGGTAATTTCAAAACTGGGACACACCTTCAAAACGTCCTGAGATGTGGATAAATTAGTTATATTTCAGAAAAAAAACTTCTAGGTAGTTAATTTAACAAATATCTAGAAATATACACTTTGCATGTCACATTTTATGCAGTAATTTTCAATTTGCACAAGTTTGAAATTAAGATGTTGAGTTGCGGACATGCCACGGTAAGGACATTTGGACTACTTAATGAGTGATATAGCATGTTCAGCATGGCAGCACCCACGTAAATTTTTGTTTTCTTCTAGGAAAAACATTATTCTAAATATTTGGCCAAAAATCAATTTCAGTCCTACAAAGGCAGGCACACACGAATGCAGGACATCAAATTGCGCGTTTTCGTGAAAATGACCCATATATCATTTATTTAAAATTATTGGACATTTACACCTATTCCCATTTTGATCTTCAGTGGGATGCTAAAACAATCAAATTAACTAAATTCGATTCTGTAAGAAGTAGAAAGTAAATATATCTTCACAAATATAAAGAAATTATTAATGCTATTAAAAAAAACGTTTTTTTTTTGTTGGTTTTTTACAAAGCATCGTTCAATAATAGATTAATGTATGCCCATATTTCTGAATGAGTGCCAGTTTTCTTTTTCTAGAAACCTAAACCAGTATTCTCTAAAAGTCCCAAACAACCCTGTCATGGCATTAGTACAAGAAAGCATTGCCTGATATTGATGACCGAAATAATTTTGGGACCTTTCAAAGCAAAGATATTGCAGTACAAATAAAGCTCCTCCCCCCAACCCATCCACCTGGAATAGAGGCGTGGGACAGGTATATTAGGTGCCTGGCTAAAATAATAAACAGATAAAGGCTTCACTTGAATAAAGGCCCCAATTGAGCTCAGAATTTCTTGTACCATGAAAACAATAAAGGCCCACCTCAAATAAAGGCCCACCTCAAACAGAGCCCCCCCCCCTTCCTCAAATATAAGCCCTGCTGGAAAGAAAAGGAAGGAAGGGGAGAAGGGAGGGGAGAAGGGAGGGGAGAAGGAAGGGAGTGATGGGAGTAAGGGAGGGGAAAGGGGAGGGGTAAAGGGAGAAGGGTAGCTCAAGGGAGATTTAATGTTATTTGTTTCACTTTTAAAAAAGAAAACGGTTGTTGTGTTATTTCAATTATTACAATAACCGAGTCACTAAAATGTTATAACTGGTAGAAATTACATCCTCCAGTGAGTTAATATAAAAAATTAGGGTAAATTATCATTAATATGAATTACTCAATTTTCTGTGGACTTTAAAGGCACAAAACAATAATTTCCTTTAAATATTCATTAAAGATAAAAAAAAATTTGTCTCAGGCTGGAAATATTTGCGCTTTCATGCAATTTCAGTCAATTATAGGCCTATAAATAGCCTATAAATAGCCATATTTGGCACCCACCCCTGGAGCCACGCTATGGCAACAGCTAAAACAAAACTAATTTTTAATATTGTTTTCTGAGGCCTCCAAAAACAATTATCTGCAGGGACAATTTTGAGATAGCCCTTTTTTTGGCTAAAAAAAGGCAAAATGTGGTTTTCCCGCCAAAAATGAGGCTGAAATTTTGGCGGGAAAACCAGTTTTTGGCTACTTTAGCCCAATAAGGGGCTATCTCAAAATTGTCCCTCAATTAATTTTTTAGGCCTTAGAAAACAATATTAAAAATTAGTTTTGTTATAGCTGTTGCCATAGGGTGGCGCCAGGTGTAGGTGCCAAATATGGCTATTTATAGGCTATTTATAGGCCTATAATGCCCTTAAATGGCATATAAACAAAAATATTACCAGCATGAGACAAAAAATATTAATTTTCATGACCATTTTTAAGAAATAATCGTTCTGTGGCTTAAAACATGACAGGGAATTAAATAATTTGGAATTTTGGCAATTTTTGCCTTAATTGTTACATTAAGTCACTTGAGTCCAAGAATACAATTAAATTTTAAAATTTAATAATGTCAAGTGAACTGAAATCTGCAGCTTCAATCAGCATGAAAGCCGCATCATCTCATCATAAGTACAATGTTGGATGATTGCAGGTTTTATATGGGGGAAATTAGGGTCAAATATGCCAATTAAGCAGAAAGCAGGCCCATTTTGGGCAGTTACCCATAATATAGGCATATCTATACCGGAAAATGAATGACATTCTTTATCTTGTACATGTTCCTTCAGAATTAAATACACCCTTCATTTCCAGGTGACAAAAGTCCATAAAGTACGTATTTCATTATGTGTGGAGAATGTGTTTCTATCTATCTATCTACCTATCTACCTATCTACCTATCTACCTATCTATCTATCTATCTATCTATCTATCTAGTGAACTGAAATCTGCAGCTACAAAACGTATATTAACAGAAATTATAGCCATTCTTTTCAAACAATAATCATTGTCCTGAAAAGTTTACAATTGCAGGCCTCATGTTCTGTCATTTTTCAAGAAAAATCAGACTTGCTCACCTGTGAGAACTGCTGCTGAGACTAGCTCTGAGCAGGTCTCTATTTTGGCCTTCTTAGACTGTGACTCCCAGCTGGTTCTTCCTAAAATTTTGTTGGTGAAACAGTTTTTGTGATTTAGACTTGTGACTCAAGTGTGAATAACATTGAAAAGATTGAGTGGGATTTGAGACCAGTCTGTTTGGTCAGTCTCAAAAGTTCAGACTTGTCACAAGTTGGTGAAATCAGGCCAATAAGTCACACTCGATCAGTCACACTCGGTAAATCACACTTGGTAAGTCACACTTGGTAAGTCACACTCGATAAGTCACACTTGATAAGTCACACTTGATAAGTCACACTCGATAAGTCACACTTGATAAGTCACACTCGGGCAGTCTGTATTGCCGGGCATTGCCGGGCGGAGATACCTGAGATGACTACACTGAGTTGACTCACTAATTTATCTGATCAATCAGCTGGTACTCTGACTCACTAATATAACCAATTAGCGGAAGCTTGCTGGTAATTAAAATGGACTCACTAATTATTTTGTTTCAAATCACAAGTCAATTCAACAAGTCCCCTGAACAAGTCAACTTAAAAAGGGCACAATTCGGATATATATTTTATGAACAAGGGTAAAACGCTAGGGGACAATGTCAGAAGGGCCACAAACCAGAGACTGGGGCCACAATAGAGACACGTCAACCAACACTAGCTTTCCTACAAGTTCAACCTTCCTGTAAACTCACCAAGGGAAAGCAGCCTTTAAAATGAAGGCAGACCTGATCTCAATCAGCATTACGGCAATCACGCAGAATCACAATAAGTACAAGATGGAAACAGTGAATAAAATTAGTCACCTGTGGCTTGCACCAAATCCTGAATGAGGCTAAGTCCCCAACAGAGTCCTGAATCGAGCAAAGTCTTGAATCGGGTAAAGTCTTGAATCGAGTAAAGTCTTAAATCGAACAAAGTCTTGAATCACCAAGTCTTGAAACGAGCAAAGTCTTGAATCATTGATTTGATGTTAATGTCCAGATTTCACTGTTGTAGAGAAATATACTTCCTACGAATGCATTCAATGCTCTTATCTTCATCTTCATACTTGCTTTGCTGTTGAACAGATGATTTAATTTATTCTTTGCATTTATCGCCAGTCCTTTTCTTCTTTTGATGTCTTCTTCCGTATCCAGTCCGCTCCCTAGGTATTTACAGTTTTTCCATTTTTCATTTCCGTTTCTTTCTATAACATACTTTTCCGTCTTTCCCTTGTTAACATTTAAATTTCTTTCTTGCACTTTTGATGGTACTTGATCTTCTATATTTTCAATGATGTGTTTTCCGTTTGATGCCCATCCAATGTCGTCTGAGTATTGCTGGTCAATCGTAATATTGATGTCTTTGAAGATGGCGTAATTATGATCATTTTCTTTCTTTTCTCTTTCCAGTCTTTCGTTTTCTGATTTTGCGTATGAATGTTCAATTTCTGTTCCACTTCTGTTGAAATTAAAGCAAGGCAACTGTCAAACCCAAACTATGAATAGAAAGCTCAACAATATACAAAGCTACAGAAAATAACCTGAGAAGCAAAAAGTAAAAGACAAACCCAAATAGCAGCAGTAAGCTAGCCAGCTATCTAATTGAAATTCAAGGCTAAACCAGCAATCTAGGCCTAGCAGACCAGACAGAAAAAATGCACGTGGCCTGCAGTGCAAACACAGTGCAGAAAAATGCAAATTACAAGAAAAATATAGATTCTCCAACCTGGACACGAATCACACTACAAGACAACAATATTATGGACAAAATACCACCACAACAAGTGGTGACAACCACAGAAACGTCTGCAAACAAAGCAGAAATTTCGTCAACAAACTATGACAGCTCAGCAGCCATTGGACTGTCAACCAAGCCACATGCACCCACGTGGGAAAGCGGAGCTCGAAAATGTCGAACTACGCGGGAAACGGCCATACATGTATATCAATAGGTTTAAAATCAGTCAATAGTTTTTGTGGATTGAGCCCTGAATAGACTATTGGCCTGTCAGTCTGTTAGTGCTTTCTATTCCAAGTCAGGTGACTCAAATTTAACCAATCACAGCTAAGAATGGATGTGGGAGGTGTACTAATATCACCTGGATGTTTGTCATGATGCATGTCACTTCATATACATCCAATTTTGCATAACTTAAATTATACGCTGTTTAGTAGATTGTAAGTAACTACACTCCCTATGGTTGAGTAATACATTTTCAGATCATATGATAAATTGAAAAGGGACATTTACCCTGGACAAACTTTGATTAATTTAATTAGGGCTCCATGTAGATGAAATTACTTTGATATAATCATTTCTTTTTTGGCGCTACATGAACAGCCTCAGCAGTGTGGGAATAGCAGAGAATAAATAATTATGTCTCTCACTGTCCAGTTTTATTATTATTATGCAATTTTACTACTTTTCATACCCGCATTGCAAGCCATTCTACATATAACGAGAAAAGTACCCTTAAAAAAGGGTACTGTATCTACTTTAAGATGATACAGCAAAGTTTGAAGGCATTATAATTCGATTTAGAAACTGGTCTGTAGAGTGTCGCAACAGAGTGTTTTTCAAATAGTGAACTTTTGAAATGCAAGATATTTCCAGACCAGGAAACATGTTTTGTGAAAACTGCAAGGCAGTGGTGCGGCGAACATGCATCTGGTCATATTCAGTGAAAATAGCTCATAAAAAACAATTACGAGGCCAGCTATACAAAGTCACGGAGAAAAAAATTGACATAAATTAGTGACATGTCTGTGATATCAATTAAATCAATGAAATAAGACAAAAACAAACTGAATGGGAACTATAGATATAAATTCAAGTCTATATTCTCATGATTCGTGCAAAGAATGTTTTTAAATACTGCTATATTAGCAGAAAAATTGACACTTGAATTTGTTATATCAGGTTCAGTGACATGGAAAAACCATCAATTTAGAATGATTGACTAACCACAATGTACCAAAAAATAAAATGGCCTTATAAATGAATTTTCGTTCCAAGTACAGTGGTTCTGAGTAGAAAAATGAATAAAAGACGTGGAGTGCATGGCACTGCAAATGTCAATTGCATTCAAACTTATGTCATGGCACCTGAGTGACGAAGATTGTCCCGAAATTTGAGAATGACCCATCTAGAGTTTATTTCGAATTGCAAACAAGACAGACCCTGAAAAGTTTATTTTTTAATAATGGATTTTGGCCAAAATACTGGCACATTAAAAAGAAAAAACATAGGCTGCGTAGCAGCAAACCTTCAGCGAAAAAAAACACAATTAAAGGACAGCATTACACCATAAAAGTGATGTGAACGAAATTGCATGTTGTATTAGCAAAGGTGGCCCGATCTTGGTCGGAAATTATCTTAATGCCCTCATTGCCATGCCATATGCCCGCCTGCCTGCCAGGGTATGTTGAACGATGGAAAGGCCTTGCTAGACCAATTTACACACATTATGGACCAGCTTCATGCATAAACAAGGAATAGGTTGTGAGCTACCGGTCGGAATATTTGAAAAAGCATTAAAAATAACTATCAGGCAGACCAACAAAAGGCACTAAAATATTATATGGGTGCATGTAAAGTATATCAAATTTCATCTATGGACATGCAATGATGGACAAGTTTTGGCCTAGAAACAAAAAATAATAATTTTAATATTTTTTGGTAAATATTTCAAAATTTATAGAATATCCATTCATCACACCCACGAAAGGCTCAACTTTATCATATAAGTGACATGTGTAACAAATTTCATCCTCGTACATACAATAGTGACCAAGTTTTGGCCCAAAAATTTTAAAAAACTCATTTTGAATATTTTTCTAAATATTGCAAAAGGTATAGAATATCTATCAGTCAGACCATCAAAAGGCACAACTAGACCAAATAGGCTACATCTGTAAACAATTTCATCCATGTACATGCAATAGGGGCAGAGTCCTAGTGCGGAAACGAAAATAACATATTTTTCTCATTTTTTTATAAAGTACAAAATATCCACCAATCAGACCATGAAAATGCACAATTAGACCATTCAGGGTACATGTGTACCAAATTACATCCATGTGCATGCAATAGGGGTTGAGTCCTAGCATGGAAAGAAAAAAAAAAGTTTTTAATATTTTTCTCAATATTTCAAAAAGTACAAAATATCCATCAATCAGACCATCAAAAGGCACAACTAGACCATACTGGCTACATGTGTACCAACTTTCATCCATGTACATGCAATAGGGGCTGATTCCTGGACCAGAAACAATCTATCCGCCCGCTGCCCGACCGCCCGGACGCCCGCCCGGTGGATGGACAACTTTTGACCAAAGTGATAACAATACCTTCTAAGAACTTTGTTCGCTGAAGGTAAAAACGTAACATGCATACAACAATTTCAAGCGACTCTCTATAGTAGGGCATGAGCTGGTTGATCCTCTGATGTCGGAGCTAATTAATTCAGAATTAATATCTGAAGTGCTATCTGGATTCACACCTTTGTGTCAGCATTTATCAAGTGTAATTTACTTCAAACAATTAGTTGCACCTTTCAACTACACTGTAGCTCAGATCCATAAGATTCTCTTTACAAATATCCAGCTGTGTTTTTAAAATTTGCCCAGTCCATTTTAAGTGGAAAAATAACAATTTTGTTTATCTATAACAGCATTTTTTCCTTATGCCATATTTTAAACACGAAAAAATGTCTTTAGATGAACAAAATATTCATAACTTGACCTGTCTGATCTTGCATTTTGCTTCAGCGATCCTTTTCAATACTTCATTTCCAAATCAAGTTTATGAGAGAATTATATATCTGACAGACTTGAAACGACTTGCATTTTGAAGGTATTGGCTTCCTCAAAATGGAAATATATATATTGTAGCTGAGAAATTGGTTAGATTTGAGCTCAAAGTTGGGACACGCATCCAGGAAGTTTTTTAATTTCCACAAGTAATATAATGAATATTTCGTTCATTACACAATTATTTTCGTTAGCATACCTTTCAAACTTACGAAAAATCATTTCAGATGAACAGTTACTCATTGAGTCCTTTGCAGGAATTTCTTATATGTGGACCAATCAGAGGGCAGCAATCTTCTCTCCATCTCTATCTGTTTCCTTCCTGTCTGACCATCTTGCATCAATTGCTTTGTACAAAGAACTTTCCTATTGAAGTAATTTCGTTCAAAATAAATCTTTTAGACCATGCAAATCAAAAGGGTGTGTACTACCTGATTTAATTAGTCGATATAGATGATATTCTAACACATAGCAATCTCGGGAATGGTCCTATTTTCCTGCTCCAAATTGCAAAATGCAATCCACAAGGTGTCTCAGAAAAGGTCTCGATGGTAGAGACCCCTACAGGATATCTATCACGGGCTCTGAGAGATGTTTCCACAGGTATCCAGGACGTTTTACACGCAAATAATTTCACCTCAGAGCATTCAGTAATCTTGTATCATCTTAAATTGTAACAAACTTTTTACAAGTAAGAATTCTTACAGGTTAAGACGCAGATACAAAAACAAAGTACTATTCAACAAAGAGGCACAGGGCCGGATTAAGGTAGTGTGAGGCCCTAGGCTGAACCTCAATGTGAGACCCCTTGATGGCCCTGACCGGAGACCGCCAATCAATGTAGACTCGATTATCCAGTCCACCAGGATTGCTGCAGTAGCCAATGCAGAATTCTTGTCACCAGATGACCCCATGTTTGAGACCAAGTGTAAGGTCCTGAATATTTGTGATTTTCTTGTCATCAGATGACCCCATGTTGGAGACCAAGTGTAAGGTCCTGAATATTTGTGATTTTCTTGTCATCAGATGACCCCATGTTGGAGACCAAGTGTAAGGTCCTGAATATTTGTGATTTTCTTGTCATCAGATGACCCCATGTTGGAGACCAAGTGTAAGGTCCTGAATATTTGTGATTTTCTTGTCATCAGATGACCCCATGTTTGGGAGCAAGTGTAAGGTCCTGAATATTAGTGATTTTCTTGTCATCAGATCATCCCGTGTTGGAGACCAAGTTTTTGGTCCTGAATATTTGTGATTTTCTTGTCATCAGCTGACCCCATGTTTGAGAGCAAGTGTGAGGTCCTGAATATTTGTGATTTTCTTGTCATCAGATCATCCCGTGTTGGAGACCAAGTTTTTGGTCCTGAATATTTGTGATTTTCTTGTCATCAGCTGACCCCATGTTTGAGACCAAGTGTAAGGTGCTGAATATTTGTGATTTTCTTGTCATCAGATCATCCCGTGTTGGAGACCAAGTTTTTGGTCCGGAATTTGATTTATCGGTAGCTGGAAAATTTCTCATCAAAAATGAGGAAAACAGGACAACCATGGTCAGCTTGGAGTAAAGCAAGCACTTTCGCATTTCAGGCTTTGATTTTGCTTTAGTAGTGATCTAATTAACAAATAAACATATTTGCAATAGATCTAATATTGCTGACTATCAAATCCACTCTAATGTCAGACTTGTCACCAAGTTCTGAACTTATACAAGTGCAAAAAAGCAAACAAGTGAAAATTGCACTTTTTTTACAATAGTCAGGCATATATATACAAGAAACAAAATATTTGCAATTACATGAAAGTTTCTGCAACAATTGTGAAAAATGTGCCGAAAAGCCGAAAATTTACTCGTGCTAAAAGAAATAAAAATGGGAAATTTTGCATTTGTTCCAAGATTGCAGCACATTTTCATCCTATTGTTGCAACAATATTTTTGAGGCAATCATATAGATCTCAGCAATTTATCTAGTCATGGAAATGTTTACAATAATTAAGAGAATTAAAAAAAAAAGTAAATTCTCATTAAATTTCTGGAACAATCGTTCTAATTTACACATGATAATTGCAGAGGTTCACAAAAAATGTCTTCTTTGGTTATTTCATATTTCTGTAACAATAGTAATAAATTCATGGATATTCTGAGATAATCTTACGAAAGTTTTATGATTTTTCTTCTTAATTTCTGCGAGCGTAATTATTGTTTATTGAGTCCAGAGGAGCTTCATATGATATATTCTTTAAACAGGTATTTCTAGGCTACACGATTTGTGATTATAACAAGTTTTATTTTATGTTTTTTCCACCGAATGTGAAGCCCCCAGAGATGTGAGGCCCCTTGAGATGTGAGGCCCTAGGTATAATCCAAGAAGAGGCATTAATAAACATTACACAATGTAATCATCGATTGGGATTTCCTTGAAATTGACATGCACATTTGATTTCCTGATGCATGTAATCAGAGGTCTAATTACAAAAAACCTGAAATAAACAGATTCTGCACAGATACCTCATCATGAAATAGATTCATTGTGACAGGCCATGATAATAAATGCATTGAATATTATCTATCAATGTACGTGTATCTTGAAAAATGGTTGGTGATAATTACCTTACTGTTTGTGATCTCATAAAGCGGATAGAACGTATTATCCAAATATCCAATCCTCTTTCTCCTTGGAATGTCCTTCTGCTCCATCTCAAGTGCTATTTCGTATGATTCTGGGATGATGAAGATGTAGTGTTTGCTCATCTTTCCTGCATATTTCTTATAAGCTTCAGATTTTGCAATCTTTTCTGAAATGCCTGAAGAAGAGCAAGATTATGATAAATGAAGAAACAAAATAGCAGTAAGGAGTTAAAATTCATTATTTATTTTGAACCTGTTATTCAAAAGAGAGACATACAGGCCCGATTTCATCAACTTGGAACAAGTCTAAACTTTTGAGTCTGACCAAACAAACTGGTCTCAAATCCCACTCAATATTTTCAATGTTATTCACACCTGAAAATAAAAGTTTAATTTATTTTTTGTTTTAATTATCTATTTTACAAATTTCAATTGACTGAGGGAAGAAATTACCTATGTGCCCAATGCATAGCAGTTTGAAACTAAATTACCTTTATTTATTGTACCTTCTAGCTCTTTAAAGTATATACAACTCAGATGTTGGTGAAATGTTTTTTGCACTTGAGACTGGTCTCTAAAAGTTTGGACTGGTCCAAACATGTTGGAGAAATCGGGCCACAGATTCACAGACCTATCCCTACTTCATGCACATTTTGGCAAAAATAGCGAGCCTCTGACCTTGCTTCTCTTCATATTAGCCATTACCAAGAAAATTGCGTCCAATAACCATTGCCTTCCTTATTTCTGAATATACTGAACTTGAAGTATAATATGCTTAATGCAATGGGAGACTTCTTTTGATGGCTGATGCAGTGAAGAATAATATGTGAATTAGGGAGTATACCAGAGTATGGGAAAATTGCTTTTGACACACAGGACATTTGTGCAGGCAGATTCTGAATTTTACATGCCTGAATAAAATCTTGTCATTCCAAAATTCCAATATCAATGCCTGAGCATCTTAATGTGAAGTGATCAGGCTGGTTAATGCACTTTTGAGCTTTTTGGGGGCTACCACGGCTATTCCTTCCAATGCTGCTCTATTAAAGGAAGTTTTACATATTTTATCGAAATTTTCTTCATTAGTCATCTGAGAAATTATCTCAATGAAGAACAATTTATGTGGGGTGGTTGCCATATTTTTTAATGCTGAAAAATGCTAATTTTAGCTTAAAAACTGATAAAAACACTTAAAAAGAGGCTGAGACATGAATTGTAATAGTAGAAATGCAAATAAGGTGTCAAATAAAAGCATAGACGTAGCACTATATGATGGTGGACTCATTTTTTTGAATTTTTGTTCTAATGCCTGGTCCATGGGGTTTTAATGAAAACAAAATCATGTGTCATTTTACAATCCAACTTTTATGCAGTATCATGTAAATTGGTACCTGTTCAGGCAACCACTGTTACTTTTTACTGGCAAACCTACACAATTTTTGTGGACTCTGGGGAGTACACAACTCATCTTTTTCAACCTGCTGTCCGAAAGATCAGCAGGAAAACTTATGCATACTTTACACTCATTTTGTTGGGAGATGAACCCCATATCTGTGCTTAAGGATATTATACTGACCTGGGAGCATAATAGAATTGATGTGGGGATCATGCAACGTCCCTTTTCAACCTGCTATCCAAAGAGAGACAGGCAAACTTCTCCATACTTTGCACAACAATTATTAAACAATTGATTCCAACAACCATACAAGTGCTTATAAAAATACCGATCTCATAGCTTAAATGCCAAAAAGGCAGTGGGCGTCTCTGGGCAGGGCCGGATTACCCATAGGGCACAGTGGGCACTATGCCCAGGGCCCCACATGGCAAGGGGGGCCTCACAAAAAAAATGGGGAAAAAAGCTTGAAAATCACGAATAAAAACGCATACACTTTTCCGATGACATACCACATCACACAGCAAAGCCTTGATGATTATGAAAGTAGACCACATTCGTCATATTCTTATGTGTGATAGAGGCCCTGGTTAGGCAATTATTCCTAATAAATAAGGGCCTCCTTCAAAATGGAGGCCCCTTTGAGTCCACCTTCAAGGAAATTTGACCTCATTGCAAGAGAGTATTGCCAACATAATGTCAAGATTACTTAATTTTTTAATATCCTGAATAAATCGAGGCCCGCCTCAACTAGACACTACAGACCCACCTCAAATTGTGGCCCTCCTGGAAGCCAGCATGAATATTGTGTTCATATTATATTGAGCCAGCAAAAACTCATATTTTCAGTTTTTAAGAATTTTCTTCCTTCATGTTTTTGGACTGCAACCATTTTTACAGGAAAATCAAATTGTATTCAACAGGCCTTTTGGATTATGTTACAGATGATTTCATATTTGTAGACAAAAGGACTGAATGTGATTTTTTTCCTTGGACACAGGGCCAGATTACCCATAGGGCACAGTGGGCACTGTGCCCAGGGCCCCACATGGCAAGGGGGGCCTCACAAAAAAAATGGGGAAAAAAGCTTGAAAATCAAGAACAAAAACGCATACACTTTTCCGATGACATACCACATCACACAGCAAAGCCTTGATGATTATGAATGTAGACCACATTCGTCATATTCTTATGTGTGATAGAGGCCCTGGTTAGGCAATTTTTCCTAATAAATAAGGGCCTCCTTCAAAATGGAGGCCCCTTTGAGTCCACCATCAAGGAAATTTGACCTCATTGCAAGAGAGTATAATTGCCAACATAATGTCAAGATTATTTAATTTTTTAATATCCTGAATAAATCGAGGCCCGCCTCAACTATACACTACAGACCCACCTCAAATTGTGGCCCTCCTGGAAGCCAGCATGAATATTGTGTTCATATTATATTGAGCCAGCAAAAACTCATATTTTCAGTTTTTAAGAATTTTCTTCCTTCATGTTTTTGGACTGCAACCATTTTTACAGGAAAATCAAATTGTATTCAACAGGCCTTTTGGATTATGTTACAGATGATTTCATATTTGTAGACAAAAGGACTGAATGTGATTTTTTTCCTTGGACATGTTATCCTATGGGGAAAAGTGATGTCATAATTTTTTTGATGTCACTTTTCTCAATTGAATACATGTGCTAGAAAAAAAATCACCTTCAGTCTTTATGTCTACAAATATGAAATCATCTGTGAATTCAGTAGTCATCCAAGAAGATAAAAACAGACAGAGGCTATCAAAAACTTCAATTTAGTTGTTAAAATACTTTTGTGAAGTATATTCAGACTTACAGATGATTTCATATTTGTAGACCAAAGGACGAAATGTGAATTTTTTTCTAGGACATGGTATCCTATGGGGAAAAGTGATGTCATCATTTTCTGATGTCATTTTTCCCTATAGAATACATGTCCCAGAAAAAAAAGCACATTCAGTTATTATGTCTACAAATAGGAAATCATCTGTAAACTTTTGAAAAAAAATCAAATGTTTCTCCAGTGGTCAACCATTTCTTTAAAAGGCCTGTTTAGATTTCACATGTGATTTTCCTGGCTCAATCGTCAAACAAAAAGATTTCAACTTCATTTTTGAAACCAGCGTACAAGTGTAATCTGTAACCATTTATCAAAAATGGATTTGTAATACAGTCACTGAAAATAGGCCTGACGAGTGTTACATTTTGGTTTTTGTCTAATCGGCAGTAATTGTTTTTGGATGATGGGTATCCTACTGGGTGGAATATTTTCAGTCTTCTCAGACAACCAAGTCTGAGCCCTGGTGCAACCAAGTCAGCCCTGTTGGCAATCTCAGGAAAATGATATATCCCCAAATTCTTGTACACAATGCAAGTATGTGTACATATTATAATTTTACATCATAAATAGATGGCAAGATGGGGGCCTCAGTGCCTGATTGTGCCCAGGGCCTCCCAGACCCTGGATCCGGCCCTGCTTGGACATGTTATCCTATGGGGAAAAGTGATGTCATAATTTTTTTGATGTCACTTTTCTCAATTGAATACATGTGCTAGAAAAAAAATCACGTTCAGTCTTTATGTCTACAAATATGAAATCATCTGTAAATTCAGTAGTCATCCAAGAAGATAAAAACAGACAGAGGCTATCAAAAAACTTCAATTTAGTTGTTAAAATACTTTTGTGAAGTATATTCAGACTTACAGATGATTTCATATTTGTAGACCAAAGGACGAAATGTGAATTTTTTTCTAGGACATGGTATCCTATAAGGAAAAGTGATGTCATCATTTTCTGATGTCATTTTTCCCTATAGAATACATGTCCCAGAAAATAAAAGCACATTCAGTTATTATGTCTACAAATAGGAAATCATCTGTAAACTTTTGAAAAAAAATCAAATGTTTCTCCGGTGGTCAACCATTTCTTTAAAAGGCCTGTTTAGATTTCACATGTGATTTTCCTGGCTCAATCGTCAAACAAAAAGATTTCAACTTCATTTTTGAAACCAGCGTACAAGCGTAATCTGTAACCATTTATCGAAATACATAACACTGGCTGGGTTACCGTCCAAGTGTTTTCGCCCCACCGGGGCAACTAATGCCATTGAAGCAGGATTGGACCCTGATTCCGTCCGGAAGTTGGGTCGCTGGAAGTCCCAACCTGTTTTTGAGGAACATTATGTTCATGCCAAGCCTTCTGGTTGTTTTACTGACAAGGTTCTTAATGTTAACATTTAGATGTTTATTTAGTTTAGATGTTTATTTCTCTTTATTAAGCATATATATATAATCACACACTAGTTTAGTTCTCTGTAACTTAGATTTGTAAAAGCGTACAGTTACGAGAACTTTCGCTAGGTGGAGCTGGCTCCACTAGGGCGCCACCTCCTGTATATTAGTTTCATCTGGTGGAAGTTTTGTTTTCTTATTAGATTATTCTTGTATTCTGTTATATTATCACCTTATATATTATTGCTTATCATGCTTATGGCGCTTGTTTCCACTGGGTTAAATAAAGCATATATATATAATCACACACTAGTTTAGTTCTCTGTAACTTAGATTTGTAAAAGCGAAGATTCAAAGGTTAAGTAATTAGTCAGACAATGAACTAGTGGTCAGAATCCCATGTTGCTGGTATTCAAATTGAAGCTATTTGTATGCCAAGTACAATGATGGCCTTGTCATGATTCTATATTAAATATTAAGAAAGATATGGCTTTTCGCGAATTTGCGCTAATGCTAAAAGTTATCAAAAAGGGTCAAAAGTTTCAATCGGTCTTGGAAGGCATCAAAAATAAAGATATATGTACATATTATACATCATTGGATTCGTAATTTCAACCATGACAAAGTTAGGATGGTGGGACTTTGAAATTTTGAAATTTTGTTTTTTTTCATCACCCCACCCTAATACCTGCCCCACTATTCTGTCGATCCTAATTATTAGTAATTGGACCAGCAATTGCATAAAATTTAATGCAGGGCACAAATACCCAATCATCCATCCATCCTGTCCCTCTACACTCATTTTTAAATGGAGCAGACCACTAATTGAAAGGCTCAACTTCATTTTGATTTTTTGGTTGTGAGTCCCACCTTTTAAGACCCCCTTAATTCTCATATCAACTCTGCCCCCCTGCCTTCTAAACCTAGGAAGAATATGGTGGTCACTGGAGGCAGATGTTGCAAAAAAAGATTATGTATTTCAGCAAGATAAACAATGAATCAATATCTCTAAGCTACTACTGAGATAAAAATTATAATGAAGGAACAAGCCTGTTACCCAATAGTTAATACTCCTATTCTATATAATTCTATATAAATTTTCCAATTCGTTGGTATTTTAAGTCCCAGGCTTGCATGCTTAGCTTGCGACAAAGTATTAGTTAGGTACCGATTTGGAGGGTTCTAACATGCACTTTTGTCAGTTAGATCCCGACCGGAGGGAGGGATCTAACTGACAAAAATGCATGTTAGAACCCGACAATGAGGTATCTAACTGACTTAGACATCATATGCTTCTTCTATTATACCTTTTAACTTTAAATTTTACAAAATAAACAATAATCTGTTTGTTTGTTTGATGTTATTAATAGTGTTAATCCTTAGCTGGGCGCTAACATGCAAAACTGTCAGTTAGATACCAGCTTTTCCAATGGTATTAGTATCTTGGTGATGTCTAAGAATGTGTTAGATTTTGTTGGCCACCAGAATAGGATATAAAAGAACGAGCAGGGCCGGATTACCCATAGGGCACAGTGGGCACTGTGCCCAGGGCCCCACATGGCAAGGGGCCTCACAAAAAAAATGGGGAAAAAAGCTTGAAAATCACGAACAAAAACACATACACTTTTCCGATGACATACCACATCACACCGCAAAGCCTTGATGATTATGAATGTAGACCACATTCGTCATATTTTTATGTGTGATAGAGGCCCTGGTTAGGCAATTTTTCCTAAGAAATAAGGGCCTCCTTCAAAATGGAGGCCCCTTTGAGTCCACCATCAAGGAAATTTGACCTCATTGCAAGAGAGTATTGCCAACATAATGTCAAGATTATTAAATTTTTTAATATCCTGAATCAGGGCCGGATCCAGGGTCTGGGAGGCCCTGGGCACAATCAGGCACTGAGGCCCCCATCTTGCCATCTATTTATGATGTAAAATTATAATATGTACACATACTTGCGTTGTGTACAAGAATTTGGTGATATATAATTTTCCTGAGATTGCCAACAGGGCTGACTTGGTTGCACCAGGGCTCAGACTTGGTTGTCTGAGAAGATTGAAAATATTCCACCCAGTAGGATACCCATCATCCAAAAACAATTACTGCCGATTAGACAAAAACCAAAATGTAACACTCGTCAGGCCTATTTTCAGTGACTGTATTACAAATCCATTTTCGATAAATGGTTACAGATTACACTTGTACGCTGGTTTCAAAAATGAAGTTGAAATCTTTTTGTTTGACGATTGAGCCAGGAAAATCACATGTGAAATCTAAACAGGCCTTTTAAAGAAATGGTTGACCACCGGAGAAACATTTGATTTTTTTTCAAAAGTTTACAGATGATTTCCTATTTGTAGACATAATAACTGAATGTGCTTTTTTTTCTGGGACATGTATTCATATTATATTGAGCCAGCAAAAACTCATATTTTCAGTTTTTAAGAATTTTCTTCCTTCATGTTTTTGGACTGCAACCATTTTTACAGGAAAATCAAATTGTATTCAACAGGCCTTTTGGATTATGTTACAGATGATTTCATATTTGTAGACAAAAGGACTGAATGTGATTTTTTTCCTTGGACATGTTATCCTATGGGGAAAAGTGATGTCATAATTTTTTTTTATGTCACTTTTCTCAATTGAATACATGTGCTAGAAAAAAAATCACGTTCAGTCTTTATGTCTACAAATATGAAATCATCGGTAAATTCAGTAGTCATCCAAGAAGATAAAAACAGACAGAGGCTATAAAAAAACTTCAATTTAGTTGTTAAAATACTTTTGTGAAGTATATTCAGACTTACAGATGATTTCATATTTGTAGACCAAAGGATGAAATGTGAATTTTTTTCTAGGACATGGTATCCTATGGGGAAAAGTGATGTCATCATTTTCTGATGTCATTTTTCCCTATAGAATACATGTCCCAGAAAAAAAAGCACATTCAGTTATTATGTATACAAATAGGAAATCATCTGTAAACTTTTGAAAAAAAATCAAATGTTTCTCCGGTGGTCAACCATTTCTTTAAAAGGCCTGTTTAAATTTCACATGTGATTTTCCTGGCTCAATCGTCAAACAAAAAGATTTCAATTTCATTTTTGAAACCAGCGTACAAGTGTAATCTGTAACCATTTATCGAAAATGGATTTGTAATACAGTCACTGAAAATAGGCCTGACGAGTGTTACATTTTGGTTTTTGTCTAATCGGCAGTAATTGTTTTTGGATGATGGGTATCCTACTGGGTGGAATATTTTCAATCTTCTCAGACAACCAAGTCTGAGCCCTGGTGCAACCAAGTCAGCCCTGTTGGCAATCTCAGGAAAATTACATATCCCCAAATTCTTGTACACAACGCAAGTATGTGTACATATTATAATTTTACATTATAAATAGATGGCAAAATGGGGGCCTCAGTGCCTGATTGTGCCCAGGGCCTCCCAGACCCTGGATCCGGCCCTGTCTCTGGGTCACCCATTTATGTGGATGATGAAGAATACCGTGCATTTAATAAGAGGTATGTATTTTTAAACATTTTCCCTTGTACTTATAACACCTCTGTGAATATTGGAATTGGCAGGTTCTAGAATGATAAAGCACATTCATAAGTGTTCGTTATTAATGAGCTGTCTCAGAGAAAATCATGCAATATCAGGGAATTTGTTTGGATGACGTTCTCGGAATGGCCTAAAATTTTACGTAGTGACCAGACCACCTCTTAAACGAAGAAATCTGAAGTTGGAACTTCAAAACTCAGAATACTTTTCTCACAGGGGGGCCTCAAAATAGGGGTGTCGGGAAGCCATTTATCACAAAAATCCTCATTTCTTCAACAAAAAAGTGGTCGATGTTCAGCCCTCTCTGAATGCTTGAAAAAATTAACAAGAACTATCCAAACTGGGTTTGGATGAAGGCTAGCATTGTTTTTAACAATAAATCACCTCTATTTAATAATTTCACTAAAAAGGCTACTTTGGGGGGGTCACTCCGAAACTGCAGATTTAGTGTTTTTCAAAATTTGAAAAACATGCCATGTTTCGAGGGCAATTTCTCAATCTTGTGCGGGTCTAGGATAGGCAATATTTGGTTAGAAAATTAGCAGAATATTTGGATTTTAGATATCTGGTGAGAAAACCGTGGGAAAATTTGAATTTTCAAATAATTCAGCCATTTCAAAAACTGTAATTTTTTTCCGAATTTCCGTAAAAAATCATGAAATTTCCATAGTCAAAAGGTCAAAGTAGTACTAACCCTATTATCATAATTTTGATTGAAATTAACGAAAATTACCTTTATTCAGTAAATTATTTAAGTTTCATCTGGAAAAAAATATTATTTTGTATCAAACGGCTAATTTTCAAAATTTAGTTTTTCACAAATTTTGATAAGTTTCTGGAAAGGAATCAATTATGTGGGCCTATGTCTGACATAGTAACACTTCCATGTTAAACAATTTCCATTATCATTCATGGAAAAACACCTATATTTAGTAAATCAGGGGAGATAATTGTGGGAAATGAAGAAATTTTGAAAATATGGTACTCCAGGGGGGTCACTCCGAAACTGCAGATTTTGCTGTTTTTCAAAATTTGAAAAACATGTCATGTTAAGAGGGCAATTTCTCAAATTTGTTCGGGTCAAGGATTGACAGTATTTGGTTAGAAAATTAGCAGAATATTTGGATTTTAGATATCTGGTGAGAAAACCATGGGAAAATGTGAATTTTCAGATAATTCAGCCATTTCAAAAACTGTAATTTTCCGAATTTCCGTAAAAAATCATGAAATTTCCATAGTCAAAAGGTCAAAGTAGTACCAACCCTATTATCTTAATTTTGATTGAAATTAATGAAAATTACCTTTATTCAGTAAATTGTTTAAGTTTCATTTGGAAGAAACAATTATTTTGTATCAAACGGCTAATTTTCAAAATTTAATTTTTCACTAATTTTGATAAGTTGGCGGAAATGTATCAATTTTGTGGGCCTATGTCTGACATAGTAACACTTCTATGTTAAACAATTTCCATGACCATTCTTGGAAAAACACCTATATTTAGTAAATCAGGGGAGATAATTATGGGAAATGAAGAAATTTTGAAAATACTCCAGGGGGGTCAATCCGAAACTGCAGATTTTGCTGTTTTTCAAAATTTGAAAAACATGTCATGTTAAGAGGGCAATTTCTCAAATTTGTGAGCACTTATATTGACCATATTTTGTTAGAAAATTGGCAAAACACTTGGATTTTATATATCTGTTGAGAAATTTGTGTGAAAATGTGAATTTTCAGATATTCAGTCATTTCAAAAACTGTAATTTTCCGAATTTCCGTAAATAATCATGAAATTCCTACAGGCGAAAGGTCAATGTAGTACCAACCCTATTTTCATAATTTGATTTTAATTAATAAAAAAAACGATTATACAGTAAATTAGTCTTAGTTTCATCTGAAAAAAATAATTCATTTGTATCATAGGGCTAATTTTCAAAATTTAATTTTTCACTAATTTGATAAGTTGACGGAAATGTATCAATTTTGTGGGCCCAAGTCTGACATTGCAGCACTTCCATTTTAGCCATTTCACATGATCACTCATGAAAAAACACCTATATTTAGTAAATAAGGGGAGAAAATTGTGGGAAATGCAGATATTTTGATAATATGGATACTCCGGGGGGGGGTCACTTCGAAACCGCAGATTTTTCTGTTTTTCAAAATTTGAAAAACATCCCATGTTTAGAGGGCAATTTCTCAAATTGGTGAGCACTCATATTGACTATATTTGTTAGGGAAAATTGGCAGAATACTTTGATTTCATATATCTGGGGAGAGATTTGTGGGAAAATTTGAATTTTCAAAAATTCAGCCATTTCAAAAACTGTAAGTTTCCAAATTTCTGTAAAAATTCATGAAATATCCATAGTTAAAAGGTCAAAGTTTTGTCTGCAAAAATAATCATTTTGTATCACAGGTCTAATTCTATAAATAAAATTTTCAGAAGTGTTATTGAGTTCCGATAATGCTTCAACTTTGTGGGCCTAAGTTTGATATAGTAACACTTCATTTCCCACCAATTTTGCTTATCACTCTTATTTTTTATGTTGTCATGATTTCTTACTTGGGTGATCCGTTTCAGTCATTAACTTTAAATTTTTATTCACTTCTTACAATCAAGGGGTATGGAAATGATTATTTTCAATGTTGGATACATATATATGTTGATTTAAATCCCTGAAATGTGTCATTAGAGGTTGTTATAGACAAGACTGAAATTTTAAGGCTATTTTGGAAGGTATTTTAGGTATTTAAATAAATGACTAAACTTAACTGTGACTTAAATATTAGCTCCACTTTATATAGCAACTATTGGCACTTCCTGTTTAGGCAGTCACAGTAGATAGATAGATAGATAGATAATAAGTGCAGCTCTCTAAGCTGTTCTGGGCACTCACGAAGGTTGATTGATGAGATTGGAGAGAGAGCAGGAGTCCTTAAAATGCTACACACATACCCCATGTGAGGGATCTTTTACTTGCCCAGCATAGATACTAAAGCTCTGCATGGGGCGGGCTGACCCGGCCCGACCCGCGGGCTGCCCGCATCAGTCTTCTGCGGGTGCAGGGAGGGTGCGTGCTGGAGTTGCTGTGGGGCGGGCCGGGGCGGGCTGGATAATGTGCGGGCTCTCTGTGGGTGCGGGCAGGCAGTGTCCAATGTTGGCCCGCAAGCAGCCCGCATTCTGGCCCGCAGTTGTACTATAAAATATTTTGTATATTTTGAAATTGACATGAAGATATTATTACTTCAGTCTTACAACTCAAAAGTTTGCAAAACTTCTTCATTACTGATTTCCTGCACTTTTTATTAAAGAATCGTAAATGGAATAATCAATTTTGGTGTTTTTTTCTTTTGCTGAAGTGAATGCTGTTTGAGACATAAGCTGCATGAAACCATACGAGGGGCGTTCAGAAAGTTCACGGCTTTTTTTTATATGGACACTTATTTTCAATCTAGAACTATGAATTTTTTACAGGATAAAATTCAGCAGTTTTGGAATGGATTTACAAAGTTTTGGACAATTTGGAAATTTTAAAGTCATTCCAAGGTTGCCATGGAAACAGAAAGTTTGGCTAGGTGGAGCAGGTGCATCAGCAGCAACCGTGCATTGATGTGCATGTCCGATATATACCAGATGGCGTTGGTGTCACTCACCCTCCCCAGGCCTGTTGCCACATAGCATTTAGCCAGCCCAAAATTATTATTTTTTAACAAAATTGTGATTACATTGGAAAGGGGAGATTCAAGAAAGCGCATTCTCTAATCGGTTCTTTCTTATTCATCCTCTTCTAATCTCACTCCTTCTGCCCACCCTGCTGGGTCCTCAGGCCGCCATCTTGCTAATCTCAGAATGAGGCTCAAGAAGCGGATAATCTTTTGGTTAAAGGGGCTATGGATTTTTGGTAAAAAAAAGTTTGTTGAATGAATGATTACTGAAGTATCACTATGTCAGACAAAACTGATGAATTTCCGGTAACTTGTGAAAAAAATTTGGAAATGCGGTCAGTAATACTTTGACCTTCTGACTATGGAAATTTTATGATTTTTTATGGAAATTCGGAAAATTTCAGTTTTTGAGAATTGACATCTTCCCATAGTTTTTCACCAGATATATAAAATCCAAGTGTTCTGCCAAATTTCTAACCAAATATGGTTAATATAAGTGCTCACCAATTTGAGAAATTGCCCTCTTAACATGGCATGTTTTTCAAGTTTTGAAAAACAGCAAAATCTGCAGTTAGGGAGTGATCCCCCCTGGAGTATCCATATTTTTAAAATTTCTTCGTTTCCCACAATTATCTCCCCTGATTTACTAAATATAGGTGTTTTTCCATGAATGATCTTGGAAATTGGTTAACATGGAAGTGTTACTATGTCAGACATAGGCCCGCAGAATTGATACATTTCCCGGAACTTATCGAAATTTACGAAAAAACTAAATTTTGAAAATTAGCCGTGCAATACAAAATAATTGGTTTTCCACATGAAAATTAACTAATTTACTGAATAATTGTAATTTTCATTTATTTCAATCACAATTATGATAATAGGGTCGGTACTACTTTGACCTTTTGACTGTGGAATTTCATGATTTTTTACGGAAATTCTCAAAAATCACATTTTCACTCTAATTACTCAACAGATATACAAAATGAAAGTGTTTTGCCAATTTTCTAACCAAATATGGTCAAAGTAAGTGCTCACAAATTCGAGAAATTGCCCTCTTAACATGGCATGTTTTTCAAATTTTGAAAAACAGCAAAATCTGCAGTTTCGGAGTGACCCCCTGGAGTATCCATTTTTCAAAATTTCTCCATTTCCCACAATTATCTCACCTGATTTACTAAATATAGGTGTTTTTCCATGAATGATTATGGAAATTGTTTAACGTGGAAGTGTTACTATGTCAGACATAGGCCCACAAAATTGATTCCTTTCCAGAAACTTATCAAAACTTGTAAAAAACTAAATTTTGAAAATCAGCCGATTGATACAAAATGATATTTTTTTCCAGATGAAACTTAAACAATTTACTGAATAAAGGTAATTTCCATTAATTTCAATCAAAATTATGATAATAGGGTTGGTACTTCTTTGACCTTTTGACTATGGAAATTTCATGATTTTTTACGGAAATTCGGAAAATTACAGTTTTTGAAATGGCTGAATTATCTGAAAATTCACATTTTCCCACGGTTTTCTCACCAGCTATCTAAAATCCAAGTATTCTGCTAATTTTCTAACCCAATACTATCAATCCTAGACCCGCACAAATTTGAGAAATTGCCCTCTTAACATGACATGTTTTTCAAATTTTGAAAAACACAAAATCTGCAGTTTCGGAGTGACCCCCCTGGAGTATCCATATTTTCAAAATTTCTTCATTTCCCACAATTATCTCCCCTGATTTACTAAATATAGGTGTTTTTCCATGAATGATTATGGAAATTGTTTAACATGGAAGTGTTACTATGTCAGACATAGGCCCACAAAATTGATTCCTTTCCAGAAACTTATCAAAACTTGTAAAAAACTAAATTTTGAAAATCAGCCGATTGATACAAAATGATATTTTTTTCCAGATGAAACTTAAACAATTTACTGAATAAAGGTAATTTCCATTAATTTCAATCAAAATTATGATAATAGGGTTGGTAATACTTTGACTTTTTGACTATGGAAATTTCATGATTTTTTACGGAAATTCGGAAAATTACAGTTTTTGAAATGGCTGAATTATCTGAAAATTCAAATTTTCCCACGGTTTTCTCACCAGATATCTAAAATCCTAGTATTCTGCTAATTTTCTAACCAAATACTGTCAATCCTAGACCCGCACAAGATTGAGAAATTGCCATCGAAACATGGCATGTTTTTCAAATTTTGAAAAACACAAAATCTGCAGTTTCGGAGTGACCCCCCCAAAGTAGCCTTTTTAATGAAATTAATGAATAGAGGTGATTTATTGTTAAAAACAATGCCAGCCTTCATCCAAACCCAGTTTGGATAGTTATTGTTAATTTTTTCTAGCATCCAGAGAGGTCTGAACATCGGCCACTTTTTTTTTGATGAAATGAGGATTTCTGTTAAAAATGGCTTCCCGACACCCCTATTTGGAGGCCCCCCTGTGAGAAAAGTATTCTGAGTTTTGAAGTTCCAACTTCACGTTTCTTCGTTTAAGAGGTGGTCTGGTACCTATGCAAAATTTTAGGCCATTCCGAGAACGTCATCCGAACAGCTCTGCATGATTTTCTCTGAGACAGCTCATTAAATTAACATTATACACAAGTACCTAAGCGCGTTTTGTTGTCCACAAACTCATACATGCTCATTTTCACACCTAAACAAATTTGTGTATATTGCCAAATAATGAATAATGTGCATGAAATAGGGATTATATGACATACAAACCATTTCAACCTGCTATCTATAAGACAGACAGGCAAACTTCTTCATAACTTACATTCAGTTTGGTCAAGGATGATGCCCCTGACCCTGAGCCACACGTTTGCCATTACAAAACAATTGATTCCAACAACCATGACTATGCTTATGGATATACTGACCTGGGAGATCAGATGCAAAATTGTACTGGGATTTGTACCATGCCAACCCAATACCAACATTTCCAACTGATTGGGAAATACCAGGGTTCAATGGAGGCCCTGTAAAAAAGGAAAAGAGAGTATGATCACAAACTTTCGCTTTACAAATATGAAAATGAACAATTTTTAAAAATATGTCCTTATATAATATGTCCTACTTCATGAAACATCACATGTACAATTTCTAGTATTTAACAACCATCTCGCAAAGAATAACATAAATGCAATTTCTTATAAAGTTTTTTAGATCTATTTAACATACCTTGTTAAAAAAAGGGGCAAGAAACAATGAGTTAGGCAAAAGAAGTAAAAGGCAATAAAAAAACTATTGGAAATGTAACAGTTATTATGAACAGTAAACTATTTTCTGTTTGAACAGCAAAGTCTTGATGCCAATGATGTCTCTTAAGCAATGTAGTTCTATACAGGACAAAGCAAAATAAAGTATGACTGTTCCAGCAGGAAGGAAGAATCAGCCACTACTTTACCCTTTCACACCTTTTGACTCCCTCCACGTCTTCCTATAATTTGAAAGGGTAGTTTTATTTTTGTTTTAGCTATTACAACAAATCTCCGGAAATAAAAATGCGAGCTTTAATGCTTTTGTTTGAAGGCAAAGGAATCCGGATATAAAAGAGAGATATTGGCACCCATATAAGTACCCTGTGTATGTGTGCCGTTACCGTTGACTTGATACAGCGCTCTATTATGCATGTGACGCCAAAGGCGCTTTACATCCACAGAACTTTGCATCTGGGTCATTCCATGTCAATCCAACAAATGCCTCCCACTCGACCCCCTCAGATTCGTCTGAAAAAATTCTAAAACAAACCTATAATAGTTTAAAGGATGTGTGCCAAATTTTAGCACATTATTTTGAATAGTTTTTCTTAGAAAAAAATCAAAGGTGACAAGGTTGAGGCCGTTTTAGCACTTATTTTAGGAGCGTCAAATGAAAACCATTTTTCTAATATAAATATCTTGAGAATCGGGAAAGACACAATCTTTATTTTAACCAGAAATCATATCTATGCTCGTTGAAGTGGATTAAAGCTATTTTTAGCAATATCCTACATCTGACATTCTTTCTAAAGGCATTCAAAATGGCCGACCCATTTGGCGCAAAATGTTGTGGAAGCATTTTCTGATCATTCGTTCTCTTAAGCTATGGTACCTAGAAACTTCAAATCTTGGGTTTGTAATGTACTACAGTACTGTAAGAGAGAATGGTCATCAGAAGTCACCTCAATCCCATAGTTCCCTTGAAAAATGGCCTCCAATCTGGACGAAAATGCAATTATCTTGATTTTCAAAGCTCATTTGCCAAAATATGACACCAGTTGCCAATGTCAAACCAGTGTCATTTTCAAGGCTATATAGATAGCCACTATTGACATTGATTTCTTTGTGTTTTTCTTTCGTCCAGATTGGAGGCCATTTTTCAAGGGAACTATGGGATTGAGGTGACCTCTGATGACCATTCTCGTACGGTAGTACATTGGGAACCCAAGATTTTAAGTTTCTATGTACTATAGTTTAGGAGAACGGATGATTAGAAAATGCTGTCACAAAAATTTGCGCCAAATGGGTCGGCCATTTTGAATGCCTTTAAAAAAAATGTCAGAAGTAGGATATTCCTAAAAATAGCTTTAAACCACTTTTATGACCCTAGATAAGATTTCGTGTTAAAATAAAGATTGTAACTTTCTTGAATCTCAAGATATTCACATTTGAAAAGTGGTTTCCATTTGACGCTCATAAAATTAGTGCAAAAACAGCCTCAACTTGTCTCCTTTAATATATTTTCTGAGAAAAACTATTCAAGGTGATGAGCTAAAATTTGGCACACATCCTATAAACTATTATAGGTTTGTTTTAGAATTGAAGACAAATCTGAGGGGGTCGAGTGGGAAGATTTTTGGAAATTTGTAGAATTGACATGGAATGACCCATCTTCTAAAAATTAGTCTTTGAGTTTGGCCTTGAATTCTTCTAGTGTCTTTGAGTTTTTTAATTTTCTAGGCAGCTCATTCCATAAATGTCTTGCTGCTTGAATAAAACAACTTTTCAGAGTCGTTGACAGTGTTCATCTTGGTAGGCCTACTGGTGGATTGCCTGGGGTAGTAATCTCAATGTTTCGTTATAGGTCTATACTGTTCATATCCCATCTGATTTTGTCCCAGCATAAAACTGCAAATCTTAAATGCAACCTTCATTTGATAACTGGAAAAATATAATGAGAGTTGTGGGAAGTTTTGTTTAAAATGTAGGATGGATGTGGCTCTATGTTCTGTATTAGTGTACTTGGTTGTCTAACTAGGACACGACGCGGACATGACAATGAGAAGCACAACGACTTGAACTGCCATCCTACAAAGGTTCTTGATATAGGATTTTCGCATCAATTTCGTGTCTTTGCTTGAAAGCTGTTGTGAAAGCTCCATTACAGAATGGATGGAGTAATTAGATCTATAATGAATTATGGACAGGTAAAAAATATCTTGTTCTTGTTGGTTCAGAAGAATGCTGTCTTGTTCATCGTAATGGAAAAGCAGCCAAATAGAACTAAAATTGATACCGTAAAACTACAATGATGAATAATTTGAAGTAGGAACTGTCTTAAAATTCTAGAACTTCATATTTATTTTCAGATGTGTTTGTTGAAACCCTTTGTTGCTAATATTTAGTTTACTCATTTACATCCCTTAATACACCAAAATTCGTACTAATTGAGGGTTAAAAAACATACCTTGACACAAATGGCAACGCCATGATTGATAACTCAGCATCTCTACTTACATGATTTTTCAATACCTACATGATTGACTAGTGCTGGCAGGAACAGTAAATTGCTCTATAGTAATTTACATGGAATACATTTTTCATCTGAGAAGCACCTTAAAGTGAACAGACGCACACTCCAAGAAAGAGGACACTGCTATGGTTGGTATGAGGCTCATTCTTGTTTAATTTTGTTATCAATGATATTTTTCATTTTTTGGAAAAAATGCACAATTTTAAATGATGATAATGTGATCTCTTGTAAGTCTAGGACAGTTTCAGATTTAAAGTATGATTTAGAATTTAATGTCTTTTGGTAATGCTTATTGAATGTTACCTAGTATAAAAGTTGAAAAGGTGAATTCAGAAAGACTTACAAGCATTGATTATTATCTTCCTATCTATATCTACTAGATCGTGTCACTCAATTTCATGCACAAATCTTTCAAAAATTAAGGTTAACATGTAGTCCAGTCTATATCCATTTTTGGTTTCACAACACTCTCACAACTTGAACAATTTCATCAAATAATGGTCTCTAAAGATTTAAACCTACACATGATTGATTGACTGATTGACTTTTATTTTATAGTGACAGGTACAATTAACGTATACAGACATAATCACATAAAAATATAGGTGGTACCCATCCCCTCAGGGGTTTATCTGCCACTTCAAATCACACTCAATAAACATCACCAGGTGGCTATATAATTTTACATAGGGTAATTGTGCTATATATCGCGCACGTACCTTATATCGCGCACCTTACTTCATTGACAGGCAGTAATCTGCATGGTCAGCCAACTTGGTTGGATCCCACTGCAAAGTGTGAAGCAAAGTCCTTGCTCACGTTATTACCGATATTCTGGTTAGCCTGACCTAATCAGCATAGTGAAGAAGTGCAGGAAGTGCTTTTAAACATCAAATTTGAGTTAACCTGCTAAAATGCTACTATTTCACTGTTAATTTGGATGAATTTTATGGGCAATTGCTGGATATTGTCCCAAGTGATCTATGTTGAGATTCCATCCTCAGACCCTCAATAGATAAACGAAGTGAGTTTGGATGACCTGTTCCAGGCCCACCTCATATTTGTTGCCATAACAACACTCACAGTGGAATGCCCTAATGTCGAGGGGCCAATTTGACCATATATCCCGCAAAATGCCCATGTATCGCGCAAATATGGTCCAAATATCGTGCAGCCCAGGTCCAGAGTTCAGACAAGCAGTTAGGCCTACCAAACAGCCTTCTACCCTATGCTACCTTCTCTCAGTGTCCCACTGCCCTTTCATTCTGTGGGGCCAGCCAATAGAATGCCTTTGGCTCCCTCACGTGACTCCCTCTCCCCTCTCCAGTCAGCACTGGTGTGAGGGCACTACAGGGAGCATAATACTCGAAATGAATGCCCCCCCCCCTCCCCCCGAATAGAGGCCCTGGGCAGGTGCTTGTTCAAAATAATAAAGGTATCCAACAAATAAAGGAGTTCATAAATTTGCAGCATAAGTCAAACAGCATGATCTCCAAAATTGTCCCAATCCACAGTAGAAAGTTTTATTGAATGTGATGTTGGCCAATTGTTTGAGCCTTGCCAAGTTCTCCAGTAATTTGTCCAAAGTAAGAAATATATCGATGGTGAAAGTGCAAAACCTCGTATGTCAAAATTATGCTATTTTTAGATTTTTGGTGGAATGACTATTTTAGTATCCAATACAAGTTGTCAGTTGATTACCTTGCCAGTTTGCTATTTTTGGAAGCTGTAACACACTGGTAACAGAATGATTTCACCAAACCTTGTATGTCGATATGTTTCAAATAGTGAAAGTGCAAAACCTTGTAACTCAAATCAGAACTTTGAAGCACATATTGTGGGATATTTCAACTTTTTTTGAAAAACAATTACTGTGTTACTTTTTTATGACTCCCAGCAAGTTTCCTGATTAAAAAAATTTTACCTCCCTATATTTGTTTTGGTGATGTAGGCTATTGAAAAAGAGAGTGCACGAAAATTTGAAAAAATAGTCATTTTCCTCATTCTTGCCATTGTAGCCACTCAATAAAATTTGTTATTGCAATCTGTCATAGGCAAATTATAATTTTCACTGTATATACATAGATTGAAAGTATATTCAATGCTGCAAGTTGCTTTAAAGTGTGATAAATGATCGAGTTACAAGGTTTTGCACGGGTAGAAAGTGAAAGTGCAAAACCTCGTAAGTCGACATTTTCAATCACATCTGATCGTAACATCAATGCAAGGGGTAAACGACCTCTGACAAAAATTTTGCTACAACAGGGTGTCACTTTCTATGTATCTAGTTGGCCATAACTCACTTATTAATAAACACTACCATAAAAAAAGACACTTGACAGTTTTTTTCAATTTCTGAAAAACAGCTTTTTTTGACTTACGAGGTTTTGCACTTTCACCATCGATATATTTCTAACTTAACTGAAACTGGAAATTATTTGTTTTAATAAACTGCACAGCTTCCAGACATCTAGACCCATAGTGTTGCCATCCAATGTAGGAAGATATTACTCGCAGACAGGCAGGCAAATAGACAGGCACATTGACAGGCAGATAAATACAGCTAAATAGATAGACAGACAGCTAGACAGACAGACAGCCACATAGATAGATAGATAGATAGATAGATAGATAGATAGATAGATAGATAGATAGACAGTTTACTTTTTAGATATTTATTAAAGTCTAACTTAGTTACTAAGTCAATCAAGTGCATTGTAGGCCTAACTCTGAATTTCTGAATCACACAAAATGTTCATACTTACATATAGTTAAAGTTATTAATTTATGTATAAAATGATAGGCAACAGACACTTCTTGAGATGTTGAGTTGATTGGTATCAACTATATCAAGTACTATCAATTTAATTACCATCACATAATAAATGCATTTATTTTAACAGTGGATTGCCTAAATTTACTTGGGCATGCAAAACAATACAATGTATAGGTCTATAGTTTGAAACAAGTTGGATGTGGATTGATGTAGTTTTGCATATTATTGATGCAATGCTTGTAATACTCTATTGCAGAGGGATGATAGCCCATGATGATGTGTAATCTGTCAATTATGAGAAGTTTGATAAATTAATCTGAACATTGTATGGCCATAAACCTTAGTTGTATATGCGCCTATTCAACTTTTCTAATCTAAATAATCTTTCATGTCTGACTTGTGAATAATAATGACCGTGCATGGGAAGAGAGCCTCTAGGCCCTGTAGGGCTATAACCTATAGATGGTTCTTATAATCATTATGATTATGTAATTCATCAGATGCGCGACATTGGGTCAAATCATGCACGATACAAGGCCAATCCAGGTACGATACAAGTGCCAGTGCGTGGTATTAGGACATGACAGTCATTGACACAGCCCCAATATCGAGGGCCCCTTAATCTGCTGCTGCCATGGCAACAGGGAAGGCCTGGCTGGGCAACACCGTATCTAACTGATTGACAGCTGTAAGGGGCACATGTCCAATTTGCCTTCAGTATGGTATTGCTTGCTTACCCAGATTTGCAAGCAGGTAAAGGTGGCAGGCCTTTATATCGATGAGTCTGTGCGCGATATATAGTACAATTACCCTATATAACATTTAAAAAAAATATATAGTATTACTAGTTATATAAAATATGTTTTCTAAGTTCCCATGCTTTCTCAATATATACAGACACATTTTTCCATTGTTTCTCAAACAAATGAATGAATTTTTCTTCCATAGACATATCATTAAAATCAGGAAACAAAAGATTAACAGAATTAAATAACACATTCCTAATTTCTTCATATGCTTTACAATTACAAATAAAGTGTAGTTCATCTTCTATAGCACCACTAGGACAAATTTCGCAAATTCTCAGATTTAAATGCTTATTTTGGAAACATCCAGTTTCAATATGTAAAGGTAATACTCCAATACGAAGTTGTGCTAATAAAGAACGTTGTCTTCTAGAATTACACTCTCTGACATAATCTTCCAATGAGAATTTACACTTGAACTTTACATAAGTTCTTAACTTATTAGGCTTATTATTAACATTCCTAAACCATTCATTTTCCTGTTTGGTTCTCAGAGCCAATAATGCAATGTCAATGTTTATCAATTATTTTCCGTCAAACTGCTGTGACATATTTATAGAATATAAAAGTTCTTTCATTTCAGAGCTGCAGTTATTCTTACCTAAATTAAAATCCCAATCAAAAACTAATCTGGTTAACCTTGTACTGTTCATCAGTACTATTATATTCCATTATAACATGGCACTTGGTAAATTTTTGTGCTCTGCATTAAAAATTGACATTTAACCATGCTCACTATACTTTGCACTTGATATTAGTCAAGTAAGTTGCTCCTGGTGTCTGAGCGGTTGGTGGCATATTGACTGCGTTGCTTCCATGTGTTTGCTTTGTATCATGTAAATATTTTGCTTTGTACTTGTAAATTATACTGTGTTAATGGTGCTTCATTTTGTTGCGATGTTTATTTGACCTGTACATAATCATGATAAATAACTTTATAGTATTTCTCTGTCTTTAGTGCCTATTAGTGTGCTGAAAGTTACGTGTAAAAACTGTAGCATTGTGATATCCTAGAATAGCAAATGGTGCTCCTTTTAAATACCTATTCAAGCTTTTACCGTATAATGTATTATTTTTATCTAATATTATAGTTATCTCATGGTGCTTTCAACTGCATTATTGATATTATAGATTCTTGGCATGGACATTGAGCGGTTACCGCTAGTCTGTGCCTCGTTGCTTCGCTTCAATATAAATCTATGATATTCTGACTTAAAATACTGGTAAAATATGATTGAACATGAACTTTTATATTGCTTTATTGTTAAGATTTTCAGTATTATTGCATTCATTATTGCTTCTCCTCCTCCTTCTTATTAGTTGTAGTTACTATCCCTCTTTTGTACATATATTTTTCGATTTACACTTTTTAGTTAGCTTATTTATATGACACATGTATCATGATGATATTTTTCGTTGTCAAATAAAATTCTATATATATATATAAAGTTTTACCACAAAATAAGAATCCACAGATTGCAAAATGGAGTGCTGAATAGGCTTTAGCAATCCATATTAGTGATGGGAATCGGCTGGGGATTCCAGAATCGATTATCGGAGCCCTCAGCCCATTCGATAATCGATTTTTAATCGGAAAGGACAACTTGGTCAATTTGGGAAAAAAGCCAGTTATCGCCAATAAATTCATTTATAAATCAAACTGGTTTACAAGGGGTTAGATTAATTGAAATATAAATCCAAAATTTATCAAAATAATACATTTTAAATATCATAGGCCCCTAGGCTAAATTTACTAAAATGTAGCAATTGCTGCCTGGAATCCTTCAATAGAGCTTTTACTGCAGCTGTAGATTGACCCTTTAGAAGTCTTTTGGTTTCATTCAGTGTCCAAACTCAAAGATGGCCGCCATGGCTGATTAAATAATATATGGAATTACCATTTTTTAGAATCCTTGGTGTATAAGCTTTCTCAAAATATATGGATCAACAGATACAAATAATATGCATCAGGACCCCATTTACGTCATTGATTCATGATTTTCATTGTACGTCGGAATTCAGAAATATTGACACTTTATTTGATAAATTAGGGTGTTATTTACTGAGATATGAAACATTTTGAAGTTTGTGGTTCCGTCATTTTGCCTCAAAATTGTCCGTTTTTGCAATTTTTATTGTGTCAATTACTAAAATATATGAAAAAGTTCCACCGTACGGACTTTGGTTTTTTGAGGTTCAAGGCATACCTGAAGATGCCTCTTGGTCACTTTTTCAAACGACGTGCTCGGAATTGAGAATTACATCGTCAAAGTTGGGCATTTTTACTATATTTAATTTAGATATATTTTGGGTAGTTTTGACATCTATTTTTGAATAGGCCCAATAGCATGGAAAAAATTGTCGGATGACAAAACGGACTTCATCAGTCCTCGTTAAACTATTTGAAGGTCATTTAGAGAATATTTTATCAAAATCCGAGTCCGGCCATCCGGACACCCCTGCCTGATTTTTTCAGAGACAGCTCATTTAAAACCCTTTGAATATATAGGCCTATACAACATGAAGAAAGTTGCAAACACAAGTTCTTATTGCTTGCCTGTGACTAAATATTCCTTATTCAGAGATTTTGTATAAAGACTTGAAGAACTTGAATTAAACACTTCTAGGGCTACAAGTGCTTGAGATCTGATGGTTCAACAAAAGATATCAAGTTTGAATTTCAGCAAAAAACTAGTGTTTCATTGTCATTTTTTGATGAAAGAGGTGAATTGTTATTGATGAATTGAACAGTTAACAGCCGCCAAATCAAAGTTCCATAACATAGTGCAACAATGTGGCAGCACTGTACATGTTGTACATGACTTCCTATTTGATCAAAACATTGGCTTGGAGAAAGCACATGTTTCAGAAAAAGTCAATTCATATGAAATCAAATTGCTGTCAGCTGTAGAAAACAGATAGAACTGGTATATTTAGTCACTATGCAAAGTGTAACCTTGAAACATCTTTGATATTTGATTAACAGCCTTCAAAGTTTCAATGTGAGTTGGCAAAAAATTCTGTGTTGACATGGCCATAGGAGAATTTATATCTTACCTTTTCTATGAATCTGCATCCTACAATTTGTCCTGTTAGCAATTCCAAATATAGATATCCCATGCCTATATAAATATAGTCCATGAACAATTCCATATGGATAAATGGATGCACAAATGCTCAAATTAGAATTCTTTGGCAAAAATTCCCTGGCTCTGAGAGCTTCTAACACATTTTCCGACGCTCTGACAATGTTTAAAGGGGCCCTGTTACAAAATAGCAAGCTGGATTATCTTGTTTAGCATTTTGGCATTGACTGTTTGTTGCAATCACCTGTTTCGAACCTCAGTTCAGTGGAGTGCAACCATATCTCTGTGAATTCCATACATGTGTGGTTGTGGGACCATGCATAGGATGTCATTATTTGTATGGGCAGTTTAGTAAATAGTAAATATTTATTTTGATATAGCGCAGTCTATTGAACAGACCTTCAGATGCGCTTCACAGTCATTACATAAAACTGTAAAATATAAGGAAAATGTAAAGATGATAAAATAGGTAAATATCATATTAAATCACAAACTTGCCTGCTTTGAACTTTTCACAAGTGGGATTAAGGATTTGACACCTCAAGATAGGTGTGAAAGTTGATTGCAATTGAGGTGCTTCAATCAGTTGAACCGGTCAGGGAAGTCTGTTAGGTTGATGACAATTAGTGAAGGTCAGTCACATTGCGTTCTTTGATGTCTTATAATATAAGGAAGAGGACTTTTAATGATTGCACTTCAGACCATGATAGGATAGGATATTTTATTTGCACAACTTGAGTACTTACAATAAAATGGAACATACATAAAAATATTATATGCAAAAAAGTAAAATGTTGTACAGGAGGGCACCTGAGCAGAAACTGCTGTAACCCAAAGGGTAGGTGCACCCCCTCCCCCCCTTTAGATAAACCCCGGATATACTTTTAAAATGAATCAATACAAAAGATATTATTCTGATAACATATATGCAAAAATAATTAGTAAATATGTGTATAGACTATTCATATTCAAATACATTATACAAATAGATATGTGAATAAAATACATTATACAGATAGATATATCAATATAATAGTACGCAATTACTGTATATACCACATAATTATTAAAGCAAAAAGCGAAAAAGCGTCCTGCACTATCCCTCGTCTGGTTCAAAGTTGAACAGCAGAGTTGGAATAGCCAGGACAGCTCATGCTTTCTGTTTATACACTAATACAGCTATATGAATATAATAGTATACAATTAAACACTACACATTAAAGCAAAAAGCGAAAGGGGGCCTGACTATCCCTCGTCTGGTTCAAAGTTGAACAGCAGAGTTGGAACAGCCAGGACAACCCAGGCTCTCACTTAAAATTTAAAGCATAAATATAGTATATAAAAATTATGAACAAATGATTGTGAAAATTACTAATGTTAATAATTGGAGGGTCTGTAGCGACCACTACCTTTAGCATAACTTAGTACGGTATTGGAATTGGGACAAATACAAATGGGATGAGTGCCTATTTGTTACAGTGGGTCGGTCTAGGATAATCGCTACTACCTATATCAATTAAATATATATATATATATGATATTGTGGTGCATCTGGCTTTGAAAAGCAATGAAAACTATCAACTGGATTATGGCTAATAGTTTTCTATTTTCATCTGTGTAATGCATTTGCTAAATGACTTTAAGGTTAATTTGCCTTTAATTTGTTGGGGCATATGTTGCCATAGATGTGGTGCTCTAGCTAAGAAACTTTTATTATAAATTTCTAAACTATGATGGGGTGTTCTAGGATTGTTATTATTTCTAGTATTGTGGCGATGATTGTTGAATTCAAAGATGTTCACGATTCTTTGCGGCAATATATCATTTGTATATCTATATGATATTTTAAGCAGAGAGTTTTCAATTAGATCATCTAGTTTTAATAAATTACCATTTTTGAAAAAGGGTTGAATTCTGACTCTACGTCTAATATTCGATATTGCTCTTATAGCATTGTTTTGTTTTACTCTCAACTGCTTCAGACAACTTCCACTTAACATTGGACCCCAAGCAGCTATCCCATACAATAGATGGCTTTCTACATTAGTAATATAAATCAGTTTTTTAGAAAAATAGGGCAACATATTCTTGATCATATATAAACTGTAGGTACCCATGGTTAACTTGGTTAGCAGATATTGACAGTGAGTTTTCAATCCAAATGCTGATCACGGTGTACTCCAAGGAACTTTACACTATTTGTTTGCTTCACTCTAACCCCTCCCATCATAATGTTACCTTGGTAGTTAGCAAGTCTCTTCTTTGTTTTGAATAAAACATAGTAAGATTTGTCAACATTTAATGTTAGTGAATTTTTGTTGAACCACTTTGAAAGTCTATTCAAGTCATCATTCATTTTTCTGTAAAGAAATTTTAAATTTTTACCCGATATAAATATAGTAGTGTCATCTGCGAACATAATGCTGCTGGTAAATTTAAGACATTTGGGCATATCATTTGCAACCAATATATAGAGTAATGGTCCTAACACTGAGCCTTGTGGGGTCCCAAATGATACTGGAAAATTGTCAGACATTACATTGTTAATGGCAACTTTAAGTGATCTATTTCCCAGATAACTCTTACATGTGAATGTCTTAATGAATACTCAAAACTTAGTGTGGTATTCATCTGTAAACACAAGCATGAATGCAGCATATTAAGCATACATGTACACTAGGGGAGGAGGTTGGAGATGATGTTGCAGTATTGTGGCTATCTATTCAAGTACAGTGCCGGAAACACAAGTTATTACTTTGCATGGTTTGAGGGTAACATCTTGACAGCTCTTATTTATGTGACATAAAACAATCATGGCAATTGTGAATCACTGGTGGCCAGTGGTGGACCTTGATATACAGTGTAGGAAACACAAGTGATAATTCCTGTGGTTTGAAAGTGATGTCACTGCAGTTCATAATATTATTAACATGTCATAAACAGACATGACAATTGTGCAAGAAGTCCTGTAGGACATGACCACAGATCATGCTATAGTGACAGGAGGGCGAGTTTTGATTGCAATGAGTGAAGAAGTCCATGTAATGCTAAATTTGAATCCCAAACTGTCATTCCCCCACTATGAAAAGTTAATGGTTCCATTTCGGCCGTTGCAACACCTTGCTGGGTTTATTTAGTAATGTTTTACGACTGTATGACAATAAAAAAACAACCTAACTAATATGCTATGCTTTGATAGGCCTGAGTCCTTATAAGTCTGTTTTAACACTGAGAAAAACTTGCCTGATATTATAGTGCACAAGAAGATGGGTCCATGTACAATTGTACATAATAATTATGTTAATCAACCATTCATATTCCGCAAATAATTGAAATACAAATATTGTCTGCACATTATATATTTTCTGGAAATACTTTTCTGAGGCCACTTTAAGCTTCAAACCAAAATTCTTAGAGTCGACCTATATCAGGGACTATGTTCACCGAGACTGTCAGTATACATAATCTGTATATCCTGCACTATAGTCAGGTCACTTTTCCAGAAAAAGGGCTTATTTGAGGTGCCCAAGGCATTTTTTAGTAGAAGCAGGCAACAAGTTGATTCTTATGTAAAATTTTCCGTAGATTTCAAATTTTGCTGTTGCCAAGCTGAAATATGACTCCTTAACCCCGTAATTAGCATAAAACAAGATGGCCACCAATTTCCTTTGTTTAGGGATAATTTGGCTTCCACTTGCACTAGGACAACAAGTAAAAGGTGTATTTTGATGTTTTTTGACCTGCTGAGTTCAAAGTTAATGACTACAAAGTTGAATAATGACTCCTTAACCCCTAATTAGCATAAAACAAGAAGGCCGCCAATTTCTTTTGTTAAGGGATAATTTGGCTGCTAATTACACCAGGGCAACAAGTGAAAGGTGTATTTTGATGTTTTTTGACCTGCTAATTTCAAATTTGATGACTCCAAAGTTGAATCATGAGTCCTTAACCTCCTAATTAACATGAAACAAGATGGCCGCCAATTTCCTTTGTTTTACAATAATTTTGCTCTTGACTACACAAGGGCACCAAGTGGAAGGTGTATGTTGATGTTTTTACATTCAATGAACACAAATTTGACAACTTAAAGTTGAATTATGACTCCTTCAACCCTTAGCATATATATAATTCAGACAAGTTATTGTGCTGTGGCCTCAAAATGGTTTCTTTCCAGTACAGAATGAGTCAATTCAGTGTTTTGGAGGAAATTTTCGACAGCAACATTTATTTAGCTTTGGAGGGTTGACAACTGTAACATTTACTGTAGTCACATGAAAGCTGACATGAAGGGGTGTCCAATGGACTGTCCATCCATATCCATTTGGGTTGGTTAAAATCAGTTTCCTTGTGATATAGATAGGTGAAATTGAAAATACATGGGGAGGATTTTGTGTTTCTCAGGAGATTATCTACACTGACAGTTATATTATTTTAACTTAAAATTGGAGGGTTGACAGTTGTATAGCAAGGATATAAAGCTGCCAAATGAGAGTTTACACAAGGGCTATCCATCCACATCACATTGGGTTGGTTAAAAATTAGTTTTCTAGTGATTAAGATAGGTGAAATTGAAAATACAAGGGAGGATTTAGGGTTTCATATGATATTTTTGACACTGACAGCTACATTTATTTAGCTTTTGGAGGGTTGACAATTGCGGTAACAAAGAAATCAAGATGCCAAATGAAAGCTGACATCAAGGGCTATCCATCCACATCCATTTGGGTAGGTTAAAATGAGTTTTCTAGTGATTAGGATAGGTGAAATTGAAAGTACATGGGAGGATTTTGTGTTTTGGATGATATTTTCGACACTGACAGGAACATTTATTTAGCGTTTGTAGGATTGACAATTGCAGTAACAACAAAACCAAGGTGCCAAATGAAAGCCGACATCAAGGGCTATCCATCCACATCAATTTTGACTGGTTAAAAATAAGTTTTCCAGTGATTAGGATAGGTGAAATTAAAAATACATGGAAAGATTTTGTTTTTCTTAGGAGATTATCGACACTGATGGTAATGTGTATTTAGCTTTTGGACGGTTGATAGTTGTAGTAACAAGAATATCAAGTTGCCAAATGAAAGCTGATGTCAAGGGCTATCCATCCACATCCATTTTGACTGGATAAAAATGACATCCATCCACATCTGCCTGGTTATCTATGAATTTTCCAGTGATCAGGATAGGTGAAATTGAAAATACATGGGAGGATTTTGTATTTCTTAGGAGATTACAACACTTATGGTAATATTTTTTGACATAAGAAAATTACTTTGTATTGATTGCTATTGATCTTAATTTGGGGATGCGAGAGGCACCCTTATGCCCTCGGGATCTATCATAAACTAAATTCTAATTAAATTGGTATACAACAAACAAATCGGTTTAATTTTAATATTGAAATGTTACAATTGGGAAACTGATGTTATAACCATTCTGATAGTTTAATTTAATTTAACTTTAATTAGAAAATGCCTACCTTGAGACATAAAGTTTCAGCTTGACATCTACTCTGCTTCTGCTGGGCTGCTTCTTACTGCAACTGCTGAATTGTCCCGACTCCTCTAAGAGGTTTAACTTTCATCGGTACATCAGCCTCTGGCCCTCATTAATATGCAACTATGTCAAGCTTCAACTTTGGCCTCAAGCTAGGTCAGGTTAGGTCAATTTCAGAGGTTGCCAAAACTTGCTAACCTTGGCCAGTTTCCCTCATGTGAATAAAAACTGAAACGTTTTTATTGTTCAAAACAAATAGAAACATTTACAATAATTCACACTTGCTTTGTTTAATATAATAGAATAAATTTATGACTTAAATTTTTTAATATTCTCAAGTCCTATGTGACATACCCGAAATGGCAACTAAAATAAAATTTTATAATGTCATTATTAAAATTTTATTTTACAGTATCATAACTTCATTATTCTAAACAACTTTTAAATATGACTAATAAATCAAATGACCAAATAACATAAGCAACTGTTACTGTGTCACTATAAAGTTCTAAGTTCAAAATGTCAATTAAAAATAATCTCAGTCACAATATACTGATTAACCTGTTGACTACATTCCGATAAAGAATCAAAATTCAAATAGTACACAAATATTACTGACCTAGAGCAATCAATTTATATCAACAGCTAGCTAAAAGATAAATTGTCAATAAAATATAAATTTCTAATGCTAAATCAATTTTAGTGCTAAAACAGAAATGCAACTTCTAACTTTTAAGCAAGTGTGTACGCAAGTATATATGCAAAATCATCAACAAATATCATCAATTTTCAAAATAATAAGCTCACATCATCAAATGATTCAATTCATGTCATCACTATTAATTCATAATATCATCAAATCACATAATTACACAATATCAGTCAAGATATCAACAGCCGGCAAGTCATATATGTAATATTCAATGGATTTTGCTCCATTAGAGTCAATAAAGATCATAATCAATGATATGAGACATCTATTATCATGATTAAATTGTCAATTATCATAATTAAATAATTCACAGTACCTGTCTTCTTTCTTCAAGTTGACATTAAATGATTAAATGATTTGTCATGACCCACAGAGCAAAAAAAAAATCATTGGGCAAAAATCAGGGGCACACTTGAAATTTTCGACGAGTTACGTCTTGACGGCGAGTCGTCAAATTGAGTCATTGCGAGAATAGTCAATCTTTACAAAAATTCATCACTGTATGATATATAGTACCAATTCAATGCTCAACATACTTTCCAATCAGGTTTGATTGCCTTTTTACTGTTAAATTCCTGAAATTGCCTTTTGTGTGAATTTTGACAGCTCCAAGATGTGTATTGGCCAAATTGTCATTTTCTGCCTCTGTTGAAACAGTCTGAGTTCAAATTAAGCCTCATAGCGTGTCAATAGGCTGTTCGTGATCCATTTCACCATAATTGAGGACTGCACTGTCTGTCAAATCGATTTTGACAGCTTGAACATTGTCATTTCACAACCTGTCTTGTCAAGTGGAGGGCAGTGCATTTTTAACATAGTAACTGGGAGACCAAATGGTCTCCCAGTGGACAGATTTGGTCTCCCAGTCATGGCCAAATTGGTATCACTGGGAGACCAAATTTTTGAGAGAGAAGGAGTCATAAATTGAACTCCTAATTTGAAGTGAACTTGTACATTTGAAACTGATGTGTTTTCATTCCATACCAAAAATATTCTTCACAGTCTTAAATGGGTCAAAATTTGAAAACCTTGAAATTTCAACTTAAAAAAATTTTAAAATTTTTTTGGTCCAGAAATGCCTTTTGGAGTTGGCATTGGGTAGGTCAAACAATCAGCTATCACTGCACTATCATGTCCAAGGGTCCCAAATGCTCTGCTGATCTGTAATGAGGTGATAAATACAGCTGTGATGTTTTTTGACTGTCATTAAATTCACACTTACCACTGAAAAATCCTGACCACTTAGGGCTAATTAATCTATTACCAATGATTAGGCAGGTAGCTTGAACATTTTAGGCCAAGTTCCAGGTCTCTAGCACCAATTATTTTTGAGATAATGCATTTTGGTCAATTAAATACCGAATATGTGTCATTAGCATCATGCCTATAACTTGAAATCCGGACCACTTAGAGCTGAAGAATGAATTACCAAAGTAATACTGAACTAGAAATCGGGTAACCGCGATGCGGTGACAAAACTTCACCAATCATGGTAATTATTGGCAATGAAATGAAAGTGAGAAAACACGGAAATGATATTGGAAATGATATTGGAAATGACATTGAACATGACATTGGACATGACATTGGTACACTCACTAAAACAACAATATTCTGAGGGTCAGGGGAACTTTTAAACAGTCAGATCTACAAGTAAACAATTCAGAGAATGAAACTAGAGTAGAATTTGAGCTTCATGAATATATATTATATAGAAAATAACATGGACCAGTACATGGTCCAGTCAGGGCCAGATTACCCATAGGGCACAGTGGGCACTGTGCCCAGGGCCCCACATGGCAAGGGGGGCCTCACAAAAAAAATGGGGAAAAAAACTTGAAAATCAAGAACAAAAACGCATACACTTTTCCGATGACATACCACATCACACAGCAAAGCCTTGATGATTATGAATGTAGACCACATTCGTCATATTCTTATGTGTGATAGAGGCCCTGGTTAGGCAATTTTTCCTAATAAATAAGGGCCTCCTTCAAAATGGAGGCCCCTTTGAGTCCACCATCAAGGAAATTTGACCTCATTGCAAGAGAGTATAATTGCCAACATAATGTCAAGATTATTTAATTTTTTAATATCCTGAATAAATCGAGGCCCGCCTCAACTATACACTACAGACCCACCTCAAATTGTGGCCCTCCTGGAAGCCAGCATGAATATTGTGTTCATATTATATTGAGCCAGCAAAAACTCATATTTTCAGTTTTTAAGAATTTTCTTCCTTCATGTTTTTGGACTGCAACCATTTTTACAGGAAAATCAAATTGTATTCAACAGGCCTTTTGGATTATGTTACAGATGATTTCATATTTGTAGACAAAAGGACTGAATGTGATTTTTTTCCTTGGACATGTTATCCTATGGGGAAAAGTGATGTCATAATTTTTTTGATGTCACTTTTCTCAATTGAATACATGTGCTAGAAAAAAAATCACGTTCAGTCTTTATGTCTACAAATATGAAATCATCTGTGAATTCAGTAGTCATCCAAGAAGATAAAAACAGACAGAGGCTATCAAAAAACTTCAATTTAGTTGTTAAAATACTTTTGTGAAGTATATTCAGACTTACAGATGATTTCATATTTGTAGACCAAAGGACGAAATGTGAATTTTTTTCTAGGACATGGTATCCTATGGGGAAAAGTGATGTCATCATTTTCTGATGTCATTTTTCCCTATAGAATACATGTCCCAGAAAAAAAAGCACATTCAGTTATTATGTCTACAAATAGGAAATCATCTGTAAACTTTTGAAAAAAAATCAAATGTTTCTCCAGTGGTCAACCATTTCTTTAAAAGGCCTGTTTAGATTTCACATGTGATTTTCCTGGCTCAATCGTCAAACAAAAAGATTTCAACTTCATTTTTGAAACCAGCGTACAAGTGTAATCTGTAACCATTTATCAAAAATGGATTTGTAATACAGTCACTGAAAATAGGCCTGACGAGTGTTACATTTTGGTTTTTGTCTAATCGGCAGTAATTGTTTTTGGATGATGGGTATCCTACTGGGTGGAATATTTTCAGTCTTCTCAGACAACCAAGTCTGAGCCCTGGTGCAACCAAGTCAGCCCTGTTGGCAATCTCAGGAAAATGATATATCCCCAAATTCTTGTACACAATGCAAGTATGTGTACATATTATAATTTTACATCATAAATAGATGGCAAGATGGGGGCCTCAGTGCCTGATTGTGCCCAGGGCCTCCCAGACCCTGGATCCGGCCCTGGGTCCAGTACATGGACAGTGCATTGACCTGTAAGATGACCAGTGCATTGACCAGTGCATGAACCAGTGAATCAACCAGTGCATCAACCAGTGCATCAACCAGTGCATCAACCAGTACATCAACCAGTACATCAATCAGTACATCAATCAGTACATCAACCAGTACATCAACCAGTACATCAACCAGTACATCAACCAGTACATCAACCAGTACATCAACCAGTACATCAACCAGTACATCAACCAGTACATCAACCAGTACATCAACCAGTACATCAACCGGCTTTCCAAATCTATTAGGACCGGAGATACGACCGATTGAAATAATGGTACAATTTAGCAATATGGATTTCAGAAATTTCTGAAAAAATGTAGTTTTTAACTTAAAATTACCCTAGAACCAAAACGGTTATTGAAAACATATATAACATACCAGTTTTATGCAAGCGAAATATGAAAATATGCTCAAATAGCTTCATTGAAATAAAATGATTTTTTCCTTGTCAAAATGATGATAAATTGTGAAAATTTGACAAAAAACATGACATTTTAATGGTCCGGCGATCTTTTTAACTGTCAGAGCTACGACAAAATGTTCAAATGTGCCAGCTAGAGGAGAATTCCGGCTTTTCATATCTGTTTTCAAATTTTCTGTAACTTAAATAGGACCGCAGATACAATAGAGTAATATGACGATAAAATTCAGAAATATGGCCTTTGAGAAATTCCTGAAAATATGCAGTTTTAACTTGAAATCACTCTAGAACCAAAACGGTTCAATGGAAATATTCATGACTTGGCAGGATTATGTAAATAGAAGTTAGAAATGTGTCTAGGCAGGTACATCACAATAGGATGATTCCTTCCCTGTCAACAAAATGATATATTGTGAAAATCTGACAAAAAACATGAAATTTTTAGGGTCCGGCGATCTTTTTAACCGTCAGAGCTACGACCAAATGTCCACAAAATGAAAACTAGAGGACAATTTGGGCTTTCGAAATCTATTTTCAGATTCTCTGTAACTTAATTAGGACCGGAGCTAGGGTTGATTGAAATAATGCTATAATTGAGAAATGTGAAATAATATCGTAAAATTTTCCTTCATTTTTTGACCTTATGACCTTTACGGTGTGACATAGATAAATCCGAGGACGCTGAAAATGTACATGATGTCTCTAGACTATTGTAGCAAGTATGTCTGGCATTTTTGAAGCAATATCTTGATTCTTTGTCTGTGTAAAAAAATAGAATGTCAAAAAAGCAAAAAAATTTTTTCATGTTTGACCTTGAATTTGACCTTGAAAGTCATTTTCTAGGTCATAACCGATATGATTTTCAGAATGGAAATATGTGAAAATGGGGGGGTCAATTCATTATAGTAACTCTCTCGGATCGATATTTCTATGTCAAATACGCGATAATTTGTCATTTTTCAACATTCTCCGGTTTGCAATATTTGGAATTTTGTGGAAAAGTGAAGTAAAATGTTACAGGACTTTGGATTACATATTCCTAATGCACATATTTTTGTCTGTCTGGAGAAAATTTAGGAAACCGATATCATGAAAAAAACATAATTTTCAGAATTTTTGAAAATAAGCATTTTTTGCGCTTTGAAGAGCAAAATGACCTTGAAAAATTAGGTCAAGGTCAAATTTGAAGGTGGGTATGGGGGTTTTGGGGGTTACTTTGGGGGGGTTCACTATACATTGTTATGGCCTAAAATCGATATTTCAAGGTGAGATACCCAAGGTCACCTGTATTGACGACGCGGTCAATCTTTTAAATTATGTAACTCAAAAAGTAAGTGTGGGATCATCACAATAGTGAGTCACTGCAATGCGTATGTCATTTAGGCAACTTTTGGTGTCATGCTTGTAACTCTATGATTTGCGGATTCTGACTTCTTGTGCCGACACCTCTGGAAGTGAAATGGCACCTGTACAATATTGACCTAGACCTACTTTCTTGAAATTGGGTCAAATTATGCAATATACATTTAAGACAAGTATTTTAAATGGAAAATGAAATTTGCCAGTAATTTTGTGTGCTATGATCACTTAAAGTAAGTGAAAAAACTGACTTTGAAGTGGCCTGTGACCTTGAAAAATGGGTCAAGGTCATTCCGATTTTGACAGTGTAATATTTTTGAAGAAATTTTTGTCTGGAAAAATAATAATAAAAAGAAATACGAAAACAAGAAACTTCACCTATGTAATAGGTGAAGTTTAATAACAAAGATGATCTCCACTACCCCTCCAGTGCCCAATGTCTTTGCTGAACCATATTTCAGGTGCAAGACAATGGTAAAATGTCACTGACACCCCAGGTAATCTCCGAGAAGCGTCAAAATTCAAACTAAGCAAGTCAGATGCAAGGAAAATGCTAAAATTCTGTGTAATATTTTGTTAAAACATTAATTGATAATATATATTGAACACAATTTCAACTCCTGTCATCTGCACTAGAATTTTAGTGAGGTAAAGGAAAGAAGCCATTTTATGTTGTGATGCTAATGACAGCGTGATGCTAATGATAATTAAGATAAAAATCTTTGTAGGGACAAGTGCAAAACTGGCAATCTGGCAATTTGTGCATGCAAGGATCTTATGAACACCAGAAGCATATTCACATTGATTCTGGTCCAGAAATATGCAGTCAAAATAGAGCAGCAAGGCGTTTGCTAATGACAAATTAAGATAGGACAACCGACATGCCAACAGAAATACTCATATATTTTGGTTTACATAAATGATACAGAGCTACAGATAGCGCAGTTATTTTCTTGGGTTCTCAGACAATGTCAGACACAAGGTTTTCTCACAAAATGTGCGTCCCTTTCATTTTTATTATGAAATCAAACTGGTGTGATGCTAATGACCCAATATTGGAGACATTGACACAACAACCTCCTGCTCTTATACAGGATATCATTTCAGAAATTGGAAACTATATTTTAGAAGAGTGATAGTCAAGTCTCCATATATTAAAGAGTTTAATTGAATCAGGATCCTGTACAAGTTTTTATGATGCAATCTTTCAAAGAGAATGTTGGTGGAGACAGGCCATTTTCAGGGGGGTTGGCCACTTCAAAGCTATTTTTGGATGGGGAGAAAATAACCTTCAACATATTTTTTGTGTCTGAAGTTTTGCTAATATCCTTGTCTATGACAAATGACATCAAGAGGTCCTGCAAGTGCCTTTCTGTCATCATGAATTATTGTTAAACACCGGAGGCAAGAATTTCAGACTTACCAAATTTTGACCCAATTTATAATACATTTCTGTTGATTTTGTTTCTGATTTAAAACCTTCATGAAACGATAATTTGTCTAACTTGTTTCAGCGGAATTAGACACAATTTATAAATTAGCAGTCACCTTAACAGTTCATACACATTGAGTGCTGCTTGCATATGAGGAGCTATAATTACAAATATATCCTATGGATCTTCAAATCGTCTACAGATATGACGTGTCATCGGGCTAAAAATAATGGTTCGCGGTCATTCGGTCGGTCTCCCAGTCGAAAATCCTTAAAAAATGCTCTTGTGGAGGGCGTTTTTGATTGGAAGCACTTGTAAGTTGACTCAAATCTCTGACATTTCAAATCAAATCTCGTACATGTTCTTGTGATTCCGAGCTTGCAAATGATTCAGATAGATGATTCGTCCCTTCTAGAAGCCCTTTCTTTAGGATACAGGCAAGGACGACGTCCGTGCTTCGTCATTTCGACCTTCTTTTTACGTATGCTACGCCGGTCACTCGAGTAACTCCACACAGCAAATCGAGTGCACCCTCGTCAACAGCGTGGATCAAGCAGGCATCGTGTGACGCGGTTGTTTTCAGTCTTCTCACTGGTCTTACTTTATGCAGAAAGCAAAAACTAGGCAGTCTTCATTTCCAGAACCCCTGGAGATTCGTTTCACGGCTATATTTAGACATGGACTGTGACCAAGCAGCTCTGACGCCTCTGCAATGCTGGCGAAATCATCTTCATTCGCCTCAGGAATGTGACAGTTTCTGTCACTCCAATCGATTTAGGGATGGATTGAAGGTTCATTACAGTGAATTTACTAACCCAATAGGTTATTGAAGACATTTTGAGCACGTTGACCTTGCCATGTGGACGATGGTTTCCTGAAACTGGGTGGCAACCGGAGGATTATTTTGCGACGGGCGATAATACAGTGCTTGTGTGTTGTTTGGTGAGCCCAATAAAGTGGACGTGCGGGCTTCAGGAATTCACTTTGTCCAAGGAATACCCAAGGAGAAGGATCTGCAGCCGAACAAATGGCTCTTAGCTGGTTTCCTGAATATTCCAGCATCACATCCAGTCAAATTGCTTCACTGTCAGTAGTACTGTCTTCATCTGTCAGACTAAACTTCATGGAGCACTTCATCCTGAGTCTGAGACCTTGGTTCATATGGACCTTGGATGGCGTCACGTGACCTTGACATCAGATGCCCTGGACCATGATGTGGACCTGGACCATGATGTGGACCTGGACCATGATGTGGACCTGGACCATGATGTGGACCTGGACCATGATGTGGACCTGGACCATGATGTGGACCTGGACCATGATGCGGACCTGGACCCAGACCTGGACCATGATGACATCACTTGACAACTGCAGTTGGCCTGGATCCCAGTTAAACTGCAATGCATTTGCTGTAAAATGCATCACCAGGTAAGTGAATTATTTATAAATGTCATTCAATACAATGTCATATTTGTTGTCTTGCAGCTTGACAGTTCAAATTCCAATCAATGTAAATCATGATCACTGATTAGCACAATGTCATTTAAAGTTCCTCTAATGTGATCATAATTTGTGAAGTGCATGTGGTTCATGTCATAAAAATGTCAAATTAATTCACAATAGCAACACATTTTCACTGTAAAATCACAGCTAATGTTCAATGTCTTTGCTAAATGTTTATGCAAATAATCAATGTTCTGGGTGTCATTCTGACTCCCAATTTGTCAATTTTGGCACTGGGCCAACTCCAACTTATCAATGTTTATTTTAATGCCAGATGCACGTGAAAATGTTCAATGTCACAAGAATTTTGGGCCAGCTCTGTGTTTCATGACTCAATCAATCAACCTCTAAAATGTCTTTGAGTTCATCAAAGTTCATCAGGATCATCACATGACTTGGAAAAGTTCATGTAGTGTCATGTAAGTAGTAATTATGTCATATCAATGTCCATCTAAATTAATATTCATGACCTATTTGATGATATACATAGCAACATGTAATTTCAAAATTCATTCATTAATATACATCTGCAAAATTAATTGATGACCTGCCTCTTCAATGGCTTGACTTTGACTGAAAGTTAATTAGAGTAAGGCCTGTTTCACGCTATTGTGGGACAAAGTGTGACATGGAGGTCAAAAAATAAAATTCTTTATTTCTAACATATTTCTGTTTTTTTTGGCATGCTATGACTATTGGGCTTATGATATCAGCACATTTGAGGCATGAGCACTTTAATCCTTCCGTTTATAAACAGGTCTTCAGTTGAAAATATCACTTAATTTTCTCTGATATTTTCTCAGATTTTGCAACATAAAATACTAATAAACTGGCAATTAATGTTCCCGAAGCTTCAAAACAAATATATATTGGTTAGTGCTCCTTAGTAAGACCAGTTATTTGTGTTTTGCTTCTGTCTGTTAGATCTATAACCAAAAAAAAACTAAAAATAAATCTTATAAAGAATCAACAAAATGTAAGTTTCATTGCATTTCACATAATTTAATGGGATTTGGTAGCAGATCACTCTTATCAACCTTCAACACGTACATAATGACCAGAAGCTATGAACAGTGGATCAAAAGTATTTCTCATATCTTGACACTCAGTAGAACCTTAAAAGTAAGGTGCGTTTCTTACGGGACATATGTCCCATTTTACTTGTTAAAGGTGAGAACTGCAATACTGTGGATTTTGCTGTGAAGAATTAGTTCTTAAAATGTCAGGAATCAATATTGCATGTATTTGCTTCAAATTCACAAAAGTGAATAAGTTATATGGCAAAAAATTGTTGCAATTTCAATACAAAATCTTCAGTAACATGATGGTGTGCCAAGAGTTCATATATAATTTATACGAAGTGCTTACGCATGTATTGAGGCAAAAACCATTTTTTAATGACCATAACAGAACTGGTTAGTCAAATTTGTGAGAATACTTTCAATATTTCATTAGTAAATGCTAAGCAAAATTATTAAATTGCTTACGGGACACATGTCCCGGCTGCAAACTGCCGCTGAACAAGTTCCAAGAAAACACAGCAGGAGTAACTAATGAAACTCTTTAAATGCTGAGGTATCTAAAATACAAAGCCCATGAAGATCAGTGAGCGTCTGACAGCTGTTTTTTAAATACGGAGTGCAGGGATCCTGTGCAATCTTGATCAAACTTGAGTATCCTGCATGCACTCTAAAATTGCGGTTACACCAATTATATTTGCCATATTGTCTATTATATGTATAAGTAACTAAACATATTCAATCTTCACAAAATGTACCATTTACATATCATTTGCATGTCATTTGAATGAGTCTGGAGTCCAAACAGTGAAAAACGTTTTTTACGGGACGTTTCTTACGGGACGGGACACATTTCAATTTTTCTTAGCATTGAGCAGAAAAAACTAGCACAGAAAACCAAAACAGCACAAAATGATTTGCTGTTGAACAACAAGTTAGCACATGTAAGACAGAAGCTGTCCGACCATTATATCATGTGCACCTGACCCTTAGAATCTACCGTTTCTTACACCCTTCAACGGGACACGGAAAGAAAATGTAACTTCATTTGGTTTTCTGTTAATTATACGTATATCTATTTCATATTGGACAAGCTTTTCAGCTAGTATGGACTATTTGGCATCAAAAAGTAACAACTTTGATGAAATATAATGCATATGATGAGTACACGAAAGACAATAGTACCATATCATTTCGGGACACGGAAAAATTACGTGTGACTCCGATTCGGAAAGTTAACTACATGACATTTCATTTGCATTAGACCAACATATATCTTATCTTTTCATCTGTTGGGCCCCATACGTTGGTAAAATCGGAATTTCAGCTTTGAATATTCATGTTGATGGAAAATTTTACAAAAATAACACCCTTCAATTTCTCATGTCACAAATTAGGTGCAAATTTTGTCAATTTTTGGAGACTAATTTGTCCGTAAAACCATACCTTTTAAAGATAACTAAATTAAACTTTCAGGTTATGCTCAGGGCATCTTGTGGAGAATTTGTTTTCAGAAACTGTCCATTTATTGCTGATAATACCGCAGTGTGAAGGCATTACGTGCTTTAATAGCTCTTGTCCCGCGATAGTGTGAAACAGGCTGTAAGTGACACAATAAATGAACTATAAAATATGCGAAATGTCATATATATGTACTAGGCCTATAATTCACATAATATATATATATGTATAGACCTGTGTGATATAATTCCACATATCCTTTTTTGGATTTTGAAATTCACTTCACTTGTATCAATTACATCATATCTAGTATAACTCCAGTTAGTTTAAGTTAATATTTCAATGACAATTCTGTTGTCAGGTGTATTTTCCAATAACTTTAAATATGAATATATGACAAATTTACAATAAAATTCTTAAAATTTTAAAACTCATGCATACGTTAAGTTGCGACACTAATCATGCAAATTTCCATATGCATGCCAATTTATGCATATTATGTAATGACATATTCTGGCTGTATTTTCATTCTTGTCTAATTTAACTTTCAGGGGACTGACCGCTTACCATCATGATTGACAACCGCGGACAATTTTCTCTGTTACCCAGTTAGGTAAGTTTCAATTTGAAATAGTGTAATTAAACCTGTTAATTTCTGATTAATTTGTCACTTTGAATATCAACCAATATCAGTCAATATCATGCATAAAATATATCATATATTCATCAAATTTCACATATATGTAATATGATTGATTTGTATCATAACATAATAACTTTAATGACATTTATGTGTCATCTTTGATCATGCAAATTATCAATCATGCATTATTTGACTTGATCATGCTTTCAAGCTATCAATTCAGCAATTGGTAAATCAATTCAAAATTCAGCAATTGGTAAATCAATTCAAAATGTCTCCAATTGACTAATAATAATATCAACATAAACTCAACATGTAATATACCATATCATGCAAATAATATACCATATTATTCAAATATCATAAATGTATGAACTATAAATTGTTCAATATATGTCAGGTATCATTGTACCGAATCAATAATCAATATAATAATATCATCATAAAATTCAGTTTTTGTCTCTGCAAATTGTTGTTTTCCTTTAAATAAAGGTTCTTGTCAATGTTTTGTTTCAGCATGTATACATCATCATGCTGGTTCATCATCATTAGTCATGCGTTGTGATCAACAAAATAAGTCATCAGTGATTATCAATAAGACATCATCGGTTGACTGTCATCATGCAACGTCATATCCATCAGGTGAGTCAATGATTGAGCGATTAGTATGTATCATTCATGCGTGCTTATATCTAAGTTGACTTGATTTTTAACTTAATGTTAATGCAACATGCACTTAAATATGTTTTGAATTGCTATATTTTTCAATGTTCTTGCATAGTATCATTTAATTCATTACCACTTATTGTGGCCACTGAATGTGTTTCAGAAGGACTTTGATCTTCTTGAACTTTAGTTTCAGCATCTACCCATTCTTTTAATGTCTGGGGATTATAAAACCTTGCCAGTCTTCTTATTTTTGCTGGAATTGATGTAATGAACTTGTCTCTCAATGTTTTATCTTCATATTTTAGCATTTTGTTAAGCCTCATAATTTTACTTACAAAGGTACTCAACTTAGATTTAGGATCATATTTAAGATTTGCAAAACATTGAGCAGCTGACAGTTGTGATTTAAGATGAGGACAAAATTGTTTAAGAAATGCTTGTTCCAATGAAGGCAAATCTGTAAATTTTTCCTGATAAGAAAACCAAATTGCATTTTCGCCTTGAAGACAATGACAAAAATACCCTAAATATTTCTGTGGTATTTCAATATCATCCAAGTTATCTACACCTAATTGTGCGGATAAATATGATCTGAAATTTAGTAAATGAATTTCTGGGTCACACTCTAACTAATTACAATCATATCGGTCTGGCAGAAAATCAATTAATCTGATATTTGGACTCATTTGTGTTGATTGAAATGGGTTAGTTTTATTCAAATTTTGACAATCATGTGAATATGTGCATGGTAGTGATTTTCCAAATTCAATTTTCTGTTTGCTATAAGAATCATCTAAATACATATCTTTACATTCAATCTCAAGAAAGTCAGGAACTGTTGGTGGAGGTCTAATTTCTTCTGCTTGTTTCAGCTTCTCTGAATCAATCTGAGAACTATTGGCTTTATCATTTTTTGGCTTTTCTGCTTTTGCATTACTATTAAAACTTACAGATCTTGATTCCTGAAAAATTGTAGTTTTAGGTTTCACTGATTTTTGACGTGTAGGATCATATTGATTTAAAAAATTTTCAATGTCAGATTCACTCTTTAACTGCACAACATTACTTTCATCTTCAGAACTGAATTCATCAGTTAAATTTTCATCACCGCGACTAATTTCATCTCTTAATGAAAATGAATCTCTGCCTGATAATTTTTCTTTTCTATTTAACCCAACAGACTATAATTTTCTAGAAATATCTACAATACTTTGGCTAGGTATATTGAGATTAAAATCTTGACATATTTTTATTATTTTCTCAGCTTGGAACAAACAATATTTGTCATAATCAGCCTGTAATTTTGTATCTGTATTAATATTTTTATCCTTTACAAAATCATCATACCATATACTTGTATCATCAGGTGGTAAAATGCCAAATACATCATCTTCAATTTTCTTATTAGTTAATGTTTGATAAACTTGCTTATACACTGTATGTACTCTAGATTCACGTATACTTTTACATTCAAGAATATTATGAAGAAGTATAGATAAATTAATGACTAGAACATCTTGTATGCATATTGCTCTGTAAATAGGTACAATTGAAGGATGTATGTCATTTTCATTGATGCGACATGCAGAATTAGCTGTTATTATGTGTTGCTCAGGAAGTGCATTCTTTGCCACATTAGGTCCGAATTGTTGTGCCAATGCAAATCTGTAAGAATTGTCATCACCATACATATTTTATGAATTTGATATGAATTTACTTTCTTTTACATATATACTATTGAAATGGTTTGCTATTCTTTTTACTGAATAGATACATACTTGCCAAACAAAAGAGTTTCATCTTTTTCAATTTTGATCAGAAATGAAGTACTTTGTGCACTTTTTACAAATTTTACTGTTATCTCATAACCTTCTTCATGAATAATTGTTTCATTTTTTGTACTTTTATATGCCCAATTCCTAATTAAATGACCAACCTTACCACACTTGTAACATTTTTTGTAATACATGTTTATGGTCTGCTATTATCTTACTTTTTGATGAATAAATGATTAAAATATTTTCAACTGAAATACATCATGTTGTTCTTCTTTCAATTTTAGTTATAGGCCTACTACTGTATCAATACTATTCAATTATACATAAAGGATCCTTCATCATTAGTGCTCTATTATATTCACTTTAGTATAAGTCAAAAATCCATATCATTTTACAATGTTCATAATCAAAGAAGTCTAAAATAATTTAATCCCTTTCTTCTCCACCATTTGACATAAGAAAATTACTTTGTATTGATCGCTATTGATCTTAATTTGGGGATGCGAGAGGCACCCTTATGCCCTCGGGATCTATTGAAATGTTACAATTGGGAAACTGATGTTATAACCATTCTGATAGTTTAATTTAATTTAACTTTAATTAGAAAATGCCTACCTTGAGACATAAAGTTTCAGCTTGACATCTACTCTGCTTCTGCTGGGCTGCTTCTTACTGCAACTGCTGAATTGTCCCGACTCCTCCAAGAGGTTTAACTTTCATCGGTACATCAGCCTCTGGCCCTCATTAAAATGCAACTATGTCAAGCTTCAACTTTGGCCTCAAGCTAGGTCAGGTTAGGTCAATTTCAGAGGTTGCCAAAACTTGCTAACCTTGGCCAGTTTCCCTCATGTGAATAAAAACGGAAACGATTTTATTGTTCAAAACAAATAGAAACATTTACAATAATTCACACTTGCTTTGTTTAATATAATAGAATAAATTTATGACTTAAATTTTTAAATATTCTCAAGTCCTATGCGACAATTTATTTAGCTTTTGGAGATTGATAATTGCAGTAAAAAGGAAGCAAAGGTGCCAAGTGAAAGCTGAAATTAAGGGCTATCCATCCACATCCATTTTGACTGGTTAAAAATGATTAATCTAGTGATTAAGTTAGGTGAAATTGAAAATGCAAGGGAGGATTTTGTATTTCGGAAGAGATTTTCGAAACTGACAGCTACATTTATTTAGCATTTGGAGGGTTGACATTTGCCGCAACAAGGAAACCAAGGTGCCAAATGAAAGCAGCTGCTGACATCAAGGGCTATCCATCCACATCCATTTTGTATGGTTATCTATGAATTTTCCAGTGATCAGGATATTGAAAATTCATTGGAAGATTTAGTATTTCAGAGTATATTTTCGACACTGACAGCAACAATGACGAGCAACAGTTATATAGCTTTCGGAGGGTTGACAGTTTTAGCAAAAACGAAACCAGGGTGCCAAATGAAAGCCCTCCCCCCATAGCCCACTTCTAGCATGGCTACCAAGTATTAACAGGAAATGCCAGGAAAAAAGATTCCAGAGGCTTTTTTTGAATTTGTGTCCTATTGCAGTTAAAAGTCAAATTACTGCAAAGCAAGGGCAATTTTTGGCCATCTATTTTACGCTAACTGTGGGTGAAGGGGTCATAATTCTATTTTGTATTTGCCTAATTTGTATTCAAGATATCAAAAACCATCAAAATATAATCCTCACATCAAGTGAGTCTCTTGATGTCCTGGTGGAATCAAAAGCAAAATTATTGCAAAACAATGGATATTGGCGGCCATTTTGTTTGATGCTAATTATGAGTGAATAATTCATAATTCAGCTTTTTAGTGTCTAAATTTGAATTCAGTAGGTCAAAAACCTCAAAATACACCTTCTGCTTGTTGCTCCAGTGCAATTAGAGGTCAAAATATTGCTAAGAAGGGAAAATCAGGAAAAAATCGGCGGCCATCTTGTTTTATGCTAATAAGGGGGTTAAGGAGTCAAAATTCAATTTTGCAGTCATCAAATTTGAACTCAGCAGGTAAAAAAACATCAAAATATACCTTTTACTTGTTGTCCTAGTGCAAGTAGAAGCAAAATTATCACTAAACAAAGGAAATTGGCGGCCATCTTGTTTTATGCAAATTAAGGGGTGAAGGAGTCATATTTCAGCTTGGCAACAGTGAAATTTGAAATCTACGGAAAATTTTACACAGCGGCATCCGTCTGTCTGTCCGTCTGTCTAGCTGTCCACCATCCTTGTCTGCAAGATAACTCAATTTGTATTGATCCTAGGATCACCAAATTAACAGGGATTTTGTATCACTGTAAGACCTTGAAGGAGTTCTGACATCAGTGACCTTGACCTATTTCTGTGACCTTGGCGGCCATATTTCTGATCAAACTTGTGTACAGCATAACTTCACTTGTACTCATCCTAGGATCACCAAACTAATAGGGATTGTGTATTACCATAACATCCTTGAGGAAGTTTTGACAAAACTGACCTTGACCTATTTCTGCGACCTTGGCGGCCATATTTGTGAAAAAAATTGTGTACACCATAACTTCACTTGTACTGATCCTAGGATCACCAAACTAACAGGGATTGTGTATTACTATAAGACCTTGAAGACGCGTTGACACGACTGACCTTGACCTATTTCTGTGATCTTGGGGCCATATTTGTGAAAAAACTTGTGTACACAATAACTCCAGTTGTATTGATCCTAGGATCACTAAACTAACAGGGATTGTGTATTACCATATTACCTTGAAGTAGTTTTGACACGACTGACCTTGACATATTTCTGTGACCTTGGCAGCCATCTTTGTGAAAAAACTAGTGTACACAATAACCCCAGTTGTATTGATCCTAGGATCACTAAACTAACAGAGATTGTGTATTACCATATTACCTTGAAGAAGTTTTGACATGACTGACCTTGACCTATTTCTGTGACCTTGGGGGCCATATTTGTGAAAAAACTTGTGTACACCATAACTTCACTTGTACTGATCCTAGGATCACCAAACTAACAGGGATTGTGTATTACCATAGGACCTTGTAGGAATTCTGACATGAGTGACCTTGAACTATTTTTTTGACCTTGGTAGCCATATTTGTGAAAAACTAGTGTACATGATAACTCCAGTTAAATATTGATCCCATAACAACCAAACTAACGGGGATTGTGTATTACAGAGAAACATTGAAGGATTTCTGGCATGAGTGACCTTTACCTTTTTCTGTGACCTCAGTAGCCATATTTGTGAACAGCCTGTGTATAAGATAACTGCATTTGTACTGAACCATGGATCACCACATTCACAGGGATTGTGCATCACTGCAAGACCTTCAATGCCTCCTGACGTGAATGACCCTGACCTACTTCTGTGACCTTAGAGGTCATCTTTTTTAAAACTTGATGATGATTAAATTTGTATTGAAATAGCAGCATCTGTGGCCGAGGGTCGCACTTGCGGTAGCAGGTATTTTTTGAAAATGTGACCTGACTACTAAATGAATGGCAAGGTCCAAGGAGGATTTATTTCATAGATTTAATCTATAGTCACAATACCATGACAGGAATAGAAGCAATTGAAAAAAATGTAATATTTATTTAACATATTCACTCAAACTTACATGCTGTCTTAAGAAAGGTATTGATTACTTGCAGTCTTATACAGAAGGGTACAAACCTTGCACATTAGTCTACTTAAATTCCATTATATTAGGAATGTGTGATATCTGCAAAATTTTTTTCGATGGTATACTGTGCGACCTTCAAGAAAAGTCTTTGAGAGGCAAAGGTGGATAGGCCTTTTAAAAGAATATTTTCATAAACATGAATTCAATCAGATTAAAACCAATCATCCTGCAGGTGTTAAGAATGGTCACTTCAAGTTTAAGATATTGTAGTGAATTAACAATGAAGAAATAGAAAATAATTTCAAATGCAAAAGAAAGAAAAAAGAAAAGTAGTACTTATGATCCTCTAGCTACCATAACACAAACTCAAGCCATGGTGCGGCTTCCTAGCTCTTTTTTTTGTCATTCATAGGACAGGTGATGAACCTTAATGTACATTTTAAATGTACCCATCTTCTTATGCACAAAAAGTATTAGGGCCAGTTTTTCATAAGGTTAAAATAAATTGGGACTTATCAAAACATAGCATTGCAAGCTTGTTTTTTTTTTCTTCAAAGTCATCAAATGTTTATTGAGATCATCATGAATAATTGAAATAGCTTTGAGAGATAAAATGGAATACTGAGTAAATCACTGCTGATATGTATGAAACATAATTTTTATGAAGAGAAAAGCAAAGACTAAGTACCATGCAGTCATAAAAACAGAAACTTGTGTATATCAGTGACGTCGTACATAATAATTGAGGAAAAAGCATATCTTGCAGAACATGATCACCATAATTTTGATGGAAACATAGGTTCCAGATGTTCATTTTGAAGGCAATTTTCTGCAGAATCCAAATATGTCATTTGTTTTTTACTATCTTTCATATTACTCAAGTTATCGCAAACCGTGATTGTATGGAAACGTAACTTTTCCTGAAAAATTCACAAGAAATATGCTCTCGGAGGCACCCCTAAATATGCATTGATCAAGCTTAAATTTCAGTATTTTATTTTGTGTGGTAGAACCCAACTATGGACCAAGGTACAGCTTGATTGTTAATGTTGGGGCAACTGATGCACCCTAATATACAGCAACGAAATGTTCTACATATATCACCTATACAATGCAGGCATCCGCAACTCCGTATGCAATGACCTAGTCCTAACAGAACTAGGGATGGGGGATGCAAAAGCACACATTAGACAACAGCAAAAACAGTTTCTACTACTGAAGGTGCAAAGACGGACCGATTTTGATGACTCATATATTTCCAGGATTATCAACTTGGCAATTACAAAGCGATGCCCAGCTGGACTTGTTATGCAAGATATATTATCAAAATCTGATGATTACAATTACGTTGATGCTTGCCGGACTGAAACTAAAGTAAAGATTAGACAATCTCCATCCACAAGGAGAACCACCTATTTGGAATTCAATCCTGAACTGTCAGTGCACTCAATGTACAGCCAAGGATCTAGCATTATGGAAAAACTCCGAATAGCCACCACCAGACTTCGCCTGGGAGCTCACTACCTCCGAATTGAAACAGGAAGATGGTCAAGGACACTGCGGGAGCTCAGGCTGTGCCAGTGTGGTGTTGTTCAGACGGAACTACATGCACTTTGTCAGTGTATGCTGACTCAACATATCAGAGACACTTTCTCAAATTTGGACTTCAGTTGTTTAAATTTCCTCATGTGTAATTTGGACTGTAGAGCGATGATCAGATACTGCTATGATGTGACAAATTTCTTCAGAACCTATGGACACTAATTTTGTGATTTTTTGTTAATATTTTTATATGTACCAGATGTTTGTGGATGTAAATTTTATCTTGTGCACAGTAGCAGAGCCTTTTGATGTGTATTTACAGATGATTTCATATTTGTAGACATTTGCGGTAGAAAATACATCATTTTTCTTGCAATTTTCATTAGTCGAGGGAGGTATGACATCACTCTCTCCTGAGAAGTGACATGGCGTTTTTTCATGGGTGGCCATGGCATTCTAAGCCATTGATCTCCGAACAGGGACTGACTTCAGCAGTCTCAAGTGAGAGTTTCAGTTTGTGTTTCACACATTTTTAGTACACACATTCTGCAAATCCAATACTGTGCATTCAGACGATTGGGATCAGGTGATCCATGTAATGACTGTTTATACAGAAAATAAACATATATAATTGTGAATGTAACATTTTCTCAGAGGAGGGGCTCAGCTCAGGCGCCAGGACAATGGGCTACCAAACACGGGGTCCCTGATTTGCTTCCCACTGTGATTTTCTTATGAATGTTGGCCACATCACTTAGTTGGGGAGCCAGGTCCAAAAAAGTGCAATATTTAAGGAGATTCGTGGGGCCCGTCGGACAACATCACAAATTTGGTACCATTTTTAGCCACGAACTTGCCCGTCAAATTCAGGTTGTTGTACTATCAAATTGTGGTATAGGTTTTGAGATAAATGCGTTACCATGGAAACGATGTGCTATTTTCCACAGATTTCTGGGAAACAGTAATGGTATCTTTCTTTTCATGTGGAGGACTGTACAATAATCCCAGCATTTTCATTTTTGGGTCAAACCTTTAGAAGGCTTGGAGCCTTCAAATGACATATCTAATTTATGGTTATCAAATATATCTGTTACCATGGAAGCCATTTTCTGATGCACTCTATGAAAATTACTGACTTCAACAAGTTCTGCAATGCTGCATTTACACAATATTAGGTATAATGACACATTTTTTTCAGAATAAGAGCTATCAAATTCCATTCTTGCTACTTGTAAAAAATATTAGGATGACATTATATTTAATGTTGCTAAGGCAACAGAAGCACATGAAAATCATATCCGGTAAAATATCCGGTAAAATATCTAAATTTTACTCTCAGGCCCCTGATATGTTGTTGCACATTATTATTTTACCAACTCAAATACAGATATTAAGTTCATAAATGTCTTACCGTTACCATGGTAACCATTGAAAAATGCAATTTTTTGCAATTTGAGCAAAAAAATACAAAACTCTGCATTGTCAAGCTAACTAATTTGTCTTTATTGTGCAGAAACATGAAAAATGATTATGCTATTATTTTCTGAAATAAAACCAGACACAAAGGAATTCAGTTTTTAGTTGTTACCATGGCAACAGTTGTAATATGCTGTCCTTTCCACATACAAACAAAATGTATGACCTTAGATCTGCCTGATCATGTGCATTTTAATCAACCGGACAACAACTTATCAATACAATTATATTACAAGGGAAATAAGCAGAATTATCATTATATGAATTTGTTACCATGGCAACCATCAAAAAGTACCATTTAAAGCCGTTTCAACTTTGATTTCACATCAGGATACTCAATTCCTCATTTTATCTTAGATAACACACAAACAATGTTGTATATGAATGCACACATTATCTTAAGTCAAAAGAAACCACTATAAAGTGTAATAAATTATACTATTAGACTCTATTGAAAATTATCATTAGTTGTCATTGCATTCATCCATTAACGTTATTTGGTAAGATGGGGGGGGGGAGAGGGTTGGTCTAGCGGTAGCACGCTGGGCTGTCAATCGCTGGGTCCCGGGTTCGTATCCAGCTCTTGCCGGATCTCCTAGGCTTATGTTGATTGTACAGAAACATGAATATGATATAAAATCATTTTCGCAGATAAAAATAACTGGGCCACCATCCTGTCCTGAGTGACCATTCAGAATTTATGATTCTGTGGTGGGAGGAGGAGGAGTTGGGAGTTTTGTTGGAACTTTCTGTCAAAAATGTATTTTATTTGGTTTCATGCTTATTTGTACCTCTCATACATTCCATGTGGATTTTTAGTATGTCCCCTTTTCTTTCATTAAAATTTTATATCCCCTTGAGCATTTTGTGAGTTATTAGTACCCCCTTGAAACATGTGTGAAAAATTGGTGCTCCGTCGGGCGAAACTCCCATTTTACCCCCGCAAGTCATAAATTCTATTTCGCCTGCAAGACACATAGATTCTGGACAAAAGGTAAAAATTAGTACTGCCCCCCCCTCTTGAAACATGTAGCACCCACTCAGGTAAAACTCCCATCTCCCCCTCAACCCAGTCATAAATTCTGAATAGTCCCTTACAGATGTCATAGACAATGCTTTTGGTCAAGGCATGATAATTTAGTGTAAATAGATGTGGAGCCATTCAGAGTCAGCTTGAAACTGATTTAATATAATTTAAAACAACCAACAGTTGTACACAGGAGTGTGAAACACAACAGTTCATGAAGAAACGAAAGAGTTCATGTGGCACATGTGGATTGCTGTTTGATGTGTGTGAACAACTGCCACAATACCAAGTTGGCCTTGCAGTATACTATGGGTCAACATTTTAACATCATTTTTCCAGCAAACATCACTTGCTTGAAGCAATCTGAAAAAAAGTGACACGCAATGGGCAACTTGACCAATAACCTGGCAGGATTTTCTGATGTCAGACAAGAAATTTTGCAAAATATTTTGTTATTTGATGAAAGTCTACAAATATGAAATCATCTGTAACACCTTTTGAATGATTGGAAAAACTTGAGAAAAATATAAGTTATAACGGCATTATATTTTTTTATTTAGATTTATGCAACAAATCTTTTAAATGTGAAAAAAAGGAGCAAGAAACAATGAGTTAAAAAAAAAGAACTAAAAGGTGATGAACATGAAAATGAAGATGCTGTTACATAGAAAATACCAAATCACCCCATTTAAGACTGGCACTTTTATGTTGAAATGAAAAAAGTTTTGGACATGCAACAGTTATCATAAACAATAATTAATCTCCGCTCAGCAAGGTCTTTATTACAATGATGTCTCTAAAGTAATGCAGCACTGTATGTTTGACATTGTACACTACCTTCCAAAAGTTTGAATACACCAGAAAAGGTTAGGTTTCTTTCAAAAATACTTCATTTTCAACAGATCTTTTAATTTATACTTGTATCAAACATTATGGAAACTCACATTGAGGCTATAAGGTGTCTTTGTTTCATTGTTTTGGGTCATTTTGGTCCAAAATTCTAATAATTTTCTCGATATCCCATATTAAGTTTTTCTATGACCAAAAGAGAATTTTTTGAAAATCCGACAATTTCGTTTTGTGTCAAAACAATGCTGAAATAACGTTCACTTGAGAAAAGACAGTATATGACAACACTTCATGGTGACCCAGTATTATCCAATATTAGTATTTGTGAGCAGTAAAGGTCTAACTTCTAAACAGTCTTTGTGTGGTCTGAAAATAGTGTTACGATCATATTTCAAGTGTGAAGCTCTTAAATTTCTTGAAGCTTGAAGAGATCCATAGGCGGACGGGACAGGCGTTTCGCAGGGGGCTGTCATTATTTTGCCCTGAAATTTTAGCATGGTGCGGATGTGACCAGGGCAGTGGATCTGCCCTGATTGGTCATGATATACCCTGATATATGCCATTTGTCCTGGTGCCAGTGGGGGCTGCAGCCCCCCCTGACCCCCCTGCGAAATACGCCTATGAAGAGATCTGGTCTGTAACAACTTTTCACAAAATATAAAAACATGGGATACCAGAAAATACACAGTAGACACCAAAGTACTTGGCTGGAAGGATTTTTGATATTTACTTAATGTATGTTGTAAAACGTTTTGGTAAGCAAGTAATGATTCCTAGAAGGTGATGACAGGGATATACATGGCTGGCATGTGTCGGCCCCTGGAGGAAATGCTCCGAAATTCACTTAGTAAGTGAGGGAAAAATTGAGGAAGAAAAGGGGCGCAGTAGAAGAAATAGGCATTGAGAAGATGGTAGAAATGTAGGTGATGTGCTTGTTTGTTGCGAAACAGTGCAGCAATGATGTTTAACATGATTAGGAGAGTTGCAGCAAGGGTATTTTTAATTGATGAAGTGTGAGCTCTGCTGACTGAAATATAAACATACAGTTGGTTGAAGAAAATTATTTAAATATGCTCCAAAATTACCTGAAACAGTGAAACATAAACCCGATGGCCTTAATGTGAGCTCTGTTAACATTTGATACATGATTTTTCAATACCTACATGATTGACTAGTGTCAGCAGGAACAGCAAATTGCTCTTACGTTCTGCTCCGTAGTAATTTATGTCAAATATATTTTCCATCATAGAAGCACCTTTAAGTGAACAGACACACTTTCCAAGTGTCTTAAGCATGTTTTATCTCAGAAAATTACGTTTGAAAGCCCTATTCCTTTGTTAACTCAGGCACATTTAGCATTTGAGGGGGTTTTTCAGGTCCCTCTAAAAAATGTATTTGAGGGGGTCCTAATGGCATTTGGGGGGGTCAAAACCCCCCTGACCCCCCCTTATTTCGAACACTGATTCTATGTCAACTCAGGCAGCGGTCCTGCTTGACCATCTCAGAACGTATTGAAACTCCAGTAAACTATTGACCTTATATCCAAATGAGGATTTCCAAAATAATAGCTTTCACCGACACATAGTTTTGGATATATGGACCCTTAAGCGGACGGGGTTGTCAACACGATTTGAAGAAAATCATTCTAGGCCATTTTTGGAGCTTCACTGTGGTTGGAGATTTAAAGTTACATTTAACATTGCTTCAGCACCTCTTTTGCTATTCCTAGTGAATAGGGAAAACATAGTTTCGTTAGCCTATACAGTTTCATGAAGTCATGGGATGCCCCTAAACAAGGGCATTTGTGCTGCAGTGACTCAAATCGAACATGTCGTAATTACCAAATACATGGCTTTATGAATATTCTGTGTCCATACACCATTATTTTGCTTATAAACTAATAGATTAGTGATGATTTGGTAGAAAAATGTTAGCTTTTTGAAGCATATATGTTGCACTACACAAGGTCAAATATTGACTATGAAGAAGGGGTGAGACAAAACATATCTGAGAACTGATTTGGTGATTTGTTTCTAAGTTGAACATTTTTTGGGTTGAAATTATGTCAATTGGCACTTATCGATAAAGTCTTCTTCTTCATATTTCCAAAGGAAAACCATACAAAGTCATCAATATAACCTTGGTAGCGCTGCAAAAATCATGAATATCACAGTGTACACTTGTCTTACTGTAATATTCACTATTCATGGTTTAAGACTTTAGGTCCTCACTTCAGATACCATGCTCCCAGAGACTGAATATTAATGTAACCATTAATTTAACATTGAATAAAAAACCTTAGTATGGGTGTTTCAAAACTGTTGAACTGCGACTAATCAATTTTAGTTTGTAAAAATCTCTATTCTAAATTAATTTAAATATTGATCATCTTTGCTTCATTTATTGTGCATAGAAATAGTTTGCACTGTAGTGTCTAAGAACGACAATGAAAAATGGTTGCAGTCCAAAAACATGAAGGAAGAAAATTCTTAAAAACTGAAAATATGAGTTTTTGCTGGCTCAATATAATATGAACACAATATTCATGCTGGCTTCCAGGAGGGCCACAATTTGAGTTGGGTCTGTAGTGTATAGTTGAGGCGGGCCTCGATTTATTCAGGATATTAAAAAATTAAATAATCTTGACATTATGTTGGCAATTATACTCTCTTGCAATGAGGGCAAATTTCCTTGATTGTGGATTCAAAGGGCCTCCATTTTGAAGGAGGCCCTTATTTATTAGGAAAAATTGCCTAACCAGGGCCTCTATCACACATAAGAATATGACGAATGTGGTCTACATTCATAATCATCAAGGCTTTGCGGTGTGATGTGGTATGTCATCGGAAAAGTGTATGCGTTTTTGTTCTTGACTTTCAAGCTTTTTTCCCCATTTTTTTTGTGAGGCCCCCCTTGCCATGTGGGGCCCTGGGCACAGTGCCCACTGTGCCCTATGGGTAATCCGGCCCTGCTCGTTCTTTTATATCCTATTCTGGTGGCCAACAAAATCTAACACATTCTTTGTCGCAAGCTAAGCATGCAAGCCTGGGACTTAAAATACCAATGAATAGGAAAATTTATAAAGAATTATATAGAATAGGAGTATTAACTATTGGGTAACAGGCTTGTTCCTTCATTATAATTTTTATCTCAGTAGTAGCTTAGAGATATTGATTCATTGTTTATCTTGCTGAAATACATAATCTTTTTTTGCAACATCTACCTCCAGTGACCACCATATTCTTCCTAGGTTTAGAAGGCAGGGGGGCAGAGTTGATATGAGAATTTAGGGGGTCTTAGAAGGTGGGACTCACAACCAAAAAATCAAAATGAAGTTGAGCCTTTCAATTAGTGGTCTGCTCCATTTAAAAATGAGTGTAGAGGGACAGGATGGATGGATGATTGGGTATTTGTGCCCTGCATTAAATTTTATGCAATTGGTGGTCCAATTACTAATAATTAGGATCGACAGAATAGTGGGGCAGGTATTAGGGTGGGGTGATGAAAGAATAATAATTTCAAAATTTCAAATCCCACCATCCTAACTTTGTCATGGTTGAAAATACGAATCCAATGACGTATAATATGTACATATATCTTTATTTTTGATGCCTTCCAAGACCGATTGAAACTTTTGACCCATTTTGATAACTTTTAGCATTAGTGCAAATTCGCGAAAAGCCATATCTTTCTTAATATTTAATATAGAATCATGACAAGGCCATCATTGTACTTGGCATAAAAATAGCTTCAATTTGAATACCAGCAACATGGGATTCTGACCACTAGTTCATTGTCTGACTAATTATTTAACCTTTGAATCTTCGCTTTTACAAATCTAAGTTACAGAGAACTAAACTAGTGTGTGATTATATATATATGCTTTATTTAACCCAGTGGAAACAAGCGCCATAAACATGATAAACAATAATATATAAGGTGATAATATAACAGAATACAAGAATAATCTAATAAGAAAACAAAACTTCCACCAGATGAAACTAATATACAGGAGGTGGCGCCCTAGTGGAGCCAGCTCCACCTAGCGAAAGTTCTCGTAACTGTACGCTTTTACAAATCTAAGTTACAGAGAACTAAACTAGTGTGTGATTATATATATATGCTTAATAAAGAGAAATAAACATCTAAACTAAATAAACATCTAAATGTTAACATTAAGAACCTTGTCAGTAAAACAACCAGAAGGCTTGGCATGAACATAATGTTCCTCAAAATCAGGTTGGGACTTCCAGTGACCCAACTTCCGGACGGAATCAGGGTCCAATCCTGCTTCAATGGCATTAGTTGCCCCGGTGGGGCGAAAACACTTAGCAGAATACTTGGACGGTAACCCAGCCAGTGTTATGGCTTCATGTAAAATTTTTGACACAGTGGAACTAGAAATGGCCTTGAAGGGCCGTGATAAAGTTAGAAAGACCGGTCCAAAAGGATACCGGACTGACTAAGCCTTGGATATATAAACCTTCAATGCATCAACAGGGTCTAATTTTGACACACTGGAAGGTGGAACATGAATACTGTAACCATCACGAGTATAATCATTCTTAATACCATTAAACATCAACGAAAGAGATCCATCATCATTGAAAGTAAGTTGATCAAAAAAAAAAGTGACACCAAGTTTGTAACAAAATGTTTTGAGTTTGTTAACAAGTCTATCATATAATTCCAATGTGCTTTTTGCCCAAAAGAAAGGCAACTGCTTCTGCGTTCGCAAACTCCAGCCTTTACTCCTCAATTTGCCTGCCCAGATATCCGCCAGGCGAACAACATCCAACTCGGATTTTTCCTTCCGGGGTCATCAAAAGTCCCCGAATGGCTTTGGTGGTATTGGGAATTAGCACCGGCCAGTCTGTTAAACATTGACAACAAAGTCTGCATCCACGATTGAGCTGGCCATAATGGTGCGATTAGAGTAGCCTCCGCACCCTGGTTTTTTATCACTTGTAGAATTTGTGGGATTAGCCAAAACGGGGGATTAACAAAATTGTTGTTTGTCACCCAGTCCTGTTGTGCCAAGCAATCTACGCCCGTGCAATACTGGTCGTGGTACAAGCTGTTGTACTCTTGGAGTTGTGTTGTCATTAACGAGGCACACCTGTCGATGGTGTGAGGACCCCAAAGACTGTCTAACTTTGCAAATATACGAGGATTCAATTTCCATTCGTTAGGAGATATAATCCTTGACAGAGAATCTGCCTGTGTGTTCAACCGGCCTGCTAAATATTTTGCTCTCAACTCTATATTCCAACGATGGGCTTCTACCTACAGAGTTTGGGCTAATTGTCCCAACTGAGAACTGGGACTGTACAGTTTGTGTATGCAAGCGACAGTAGTGATATTGTCTGAAAGAATTTGGACACATTGATCGCGAATAAGGTGCCCAAACGACTTTAACGCCTGAACAACGGCCAGTAGTTCTCGATAATTGCTGGGCATGTGGGAAACCCATTCAGTCCAAACTCCGGAGGCTTCGGCGTTGCCCACACAAGCTCCCCATCCTGTTGAAGAAGCATCAGTGGCTATCTGACAATCCACCGATCGTACACGGAGGGGCGCTCCATTCCAATTGAACAGAGCTTCGTACACCATGATAGTTCACTACGGAACATCCTTTGATAAAACTACGGAACTGTCCCAAGTGTCCCGATGAGCAATAAACCTATAAATGTTTTATAACAATAATTTTCCTGGTATGACAGCTTTGATCATGGAAATGCATTGACCAGCAACCCAGGCCAAACGTCTAACAGTAATGTAATCCAGTGATAAACACCGCTTACTGTCTTTACGAAGTTTAACAATCCTCTTACTGTTAATCTTTATCCAAGGAACACCTGATGGGCCTTCACTGTCAATGTCATACCCAATGTAAGAACAATGAGTTGTATCCATTAAATCACTCTTGTCAAAATTAATACTCCATCCTAAATCAGTCAACGTATGTATTAACAAATCCTTGTGATCTCGAGATAGTCTTTTGGCACACATTAACAAAAAATCATCAACCCACACAATGTTAAACGCAACTGCTGCTCTCGCATGTATTGTACAACTGGACGTAAAATTCTATAAAAGTAATAAGGACTGCAGGCCAATCCTTGTGGCAGAACACACCAAACATAATACGATCCACGCCAAAAAATTCCAAGATATTTTTGAAAGTCAGCATGAACAGGAACATGAAAGAATCCATCTTGTAAATCAGCAGAGTATAAAACATCACCACTTCTGATTAATTCAGACACATATTCTATCCCTTCATACCTAAATTTATGTGTATCAATAAACTCATTCAAAGAATGCAAGTTCACAAGCAACCTTCGGCTGCCTCCTTTTTTGGCTATGCATTTAATAGGAGATACACAATGAATATCTGACAAATCACATCTGCGTAACAATCCTTTAGCTTCAAGATTTATAAGTTGATCATCAATAAACACAACATCAGAGGGTGACATGTAACTGTTATTTTGCACAAATGGTTCAGGGTTGGCGTCAGACTTAAAGTTTAATGGGATACCATTCAACAACCACCCAATGACAGTGTCAGAAGCACCTATAGCAACCCAATTAACTATATGTCGACACAAAGTGTCACAAGTCAGCATAGCGTATAAGATATATCTGTTTACTGTTCACTGTTGTTATTGTCATTCTGGTTGGTATTTGGCTGAAACGGAGGCCTCGGACCTCTAAAAGATGGTACACTTTCAAATCGATGGTAAGGATCAAAGGAACCCCCTCGTCGAGGGCCGAACCAGGGCTGAAATCCAGATCAAAACGGTTGATTTTGCCTGTATGAATTGTTTGAATATTGGGACTGATAGCCTCCAACAGCGCCTCTGGAATGTTGTTGTTCTGCTGCAACCAAACCCACTGCTGCACGTACTGCGTCCAAATTTCTTTGTCGATATGCACCCGGATTGTGCTCAATATTCTCATAGAGGCTTGCAACCTTCCTTCCAAAGGTGCCTTGCAAAGTTAAGACTGTGTACTTGTCTTGGACGTAACGAAGTTGAGCAATAGCAATAATAAACAAGTCTTTGAAGTCATCATCTGTGACCTGACCTTCAAAAAGTTGGGACAGAATCTTAACCAGTGTCTCAGCAAACTGGCCACATTTTCTCAAAATGCTTACTGTTGGTTGATCTTCTCGTTTTATTCCCCGGCCTTGTCCAATGGTTACTTTTAAACTGGAGGGTAGCTGAATTTTCTGCAAACTGTCCTCAATACTTTGAAAGTCAGCATTAATCTCTTCTGTGTCGAACTCCCCTTCCGCTTCAGAAGATGGGAGGGCGATGGCCCTATTGTGGCGAGCTCTAGGCTGGCTGCCCCGGGCTTGGTCTGACCTTTGGCCACTAAGGCCTACCCTAGGAACGTCGTCCTCTTCATTGGAACCCCATCCACGACCACGTGATGGTAAACCAAAACGATAATCAGGGGAATCACCACCTCCTGCAACTGGATTAAGCTTTGTAATTGCGTCTTGGCACTGATTAACTTGAGTTTTCAAGCTTTGAAATTGGTCTAGGAGTTGCTGAAGCTTCTCCGAATCGTTAGAAGCACCTTGATTTAGTTGTCGTTGTTTTTCTTCTTCAGTTTTTCTCAAATTTTCATCAAGCTCGTTGTCAGACATGCTGGCACGTGTTTCCACCAGATGAAAACTGAAACTGATATACAGGAGGTGGCGCCCTAGTGGCGCCAGCTCCACGTAGCGAAAGTTCTCGTAACTGTACGCAAATCCAATTATTTGTTGTCACCAGGGCCGGATTACCCATAGGGCACAGTGGGCACTGTGCCCAGGGCCCCACATGGCAAGGGGGGCCTCACAAAAAAAATGGGGAAAAAGCTTGAAAATCAAGAACAAAAACGCATACACTTTTCCGATGACATACCACATCACACCGCAAGGCCTTGATGATTATGAATGTAGACCACATTCGTCATATTCTTATGTGTGATAGAGGCCCTGTTTAGGCAATTTTTCCTAATAAATAAGGGCCTCCTTCAACATGGAGGCCCCTTTGAGTCCACCATCAAGGAAATTTGACCTCATTGCAAGAGAGTATTGCCAACATAATGTCAAGATTATTTAATTTTTTAATATCCTGAATAAATCGAGGCCCGCCTCAACTATACACTACAGACCCACCTCAAATTGTGGCCCTCCTGGAAGCCAGCATGAATATTGTGTTCATATTATATTGAGCCAGCAAAAACTTTGTAGACCAAAGGACGAAATGTGAATTTTTTTCTAGGACATGGTATCCTATGGGGAAAAGTGATGTCATCATTTTCTGATGTCATTTTTCCCTATAGAATACATGTCCCAGAAAAAAAAGCACATTCAGTTATTATGTCTACAAATAGGAAATCATCTGTAAACTTTTGAAAAAAAATCAAATGTTTCTCCGGTGGTCAACCATTTCTTTAAAAGGCCTGTTTAGATTTCACATGTGATTTTCCTGGCTCAATCGTCAAACAAAAAGATTTCAACTTCATTTTTGAAACCAGCGTACAAGTGTAATCTGTAACCATTTATCAAAAATGGATTTGTAATACAGTCACTGAAAATAGGCCTGACGAGTGTTACATTTTCGTTTTTGTCTAATCGGCAGTAATTGTTTTTGGATGATGGGTATCCTACTGGGTGGAATATTTTCAGTCTTCTCAGACAACCAAGTCTGAGCCCTGGTGCAACCAAGTCAGCCCTGTTGGCAATCTCAGGAAAATGATATATCCCCAAATTCTTGTACACAATGCAAGTATGTGTACATATTATAATTTTACATCATAAATAGATGGCAAGATGGGGGCCTCAGTGCCTGATTGTGCCCAGGGCCTCCCAGACCCTGGATCCGGCCCTGGCTACGACCACTACTGGTTGATGCATTCTAGAGTCTTTGTGATGAAGTTCTTCTTTTTTGTACACGGACGCCATCAATATGTCGTTGAGTAGAAAATGACATTCTGTTGCCAGTTAGCCACACAGGAGATTGCAGAGATGGTTTAGCTTCAATGATTTTTCATCCGGCATCTGTTTTACTTCACTTAAACCTGGGGCATTTTGGTTTCTTGACTTGATGAAGCTGTTGCCATTCAGGATAGCAAGAGCACATTTCATTCCTTGACAGCTGTGGAGGGAGATACTCTTCTCTATATGCATTTTGTATGGCATTTATTTAGTTAAATCTGAAGTTTTGGAGTTTGTTGCAATCTACCAACAGGTGAACAACATCCTCCTGCTCTCCTGTATGACACAGTTTGAAAGCATCGCTCACTTTGGGATCGAACTTTGCACTCAACTTTGGGTTTTGAACCGGCCTACCAGCATACAGGCTCTGACACTGGCATCTCTATCCCCGTTCTGGCACTCCCTCACAGACTTTCCATAGTGGATGTGGTTTAAGGTCAGGCTTCGAGATTAACCATCGTAGAGATGACTGCCGGGCAAACTGTTCCATTGACTTCACTAGCCAGTAGTGCTAAACCCTTTCCTTGAATTCTCTCTTCCATTCTAGCTTGCTTTTTAGATAGCTCGGATTTTCAAAGATGTTTAGATTGTACTGTACTCCTAGGTTCGCAATTACCAAGTACCAGCTGTACTGGCATTTCAGTCTGAAAGCCAGTTGTCTGAAAGCCAGTTGTCTAGAGACATTATTATGGTCCAATATGCAGATGTTCCCATAGAGTTTAAGCATTCTCAGATGGAGAATTCCCTGTATGGGCAGTTTACTAGTCAGTTTATGGATCGTAGCCAAAGATGTCTTACTGTCTTAGCTGTGTGATCATCGGCTGCACTTGGTGAACATTGTTAGTCTGAAGGAGCATTTCGTCAGCACAGGTGGGTGTACCCATGTATATATGGCCAATGTTAACTCCTAAGCCGCTGGCTTTCAAGTGGATCAGTAGGTTATTAATATTTAACTTGTATAAGTGTCGTGATATCAGACTTCCCTGCTTGACGCCTTGTTCCACTTTGTAGCTCCTGGCCTCTTCCCCTTTCCATCTTGTAGAGCCTCTATTGCCTCTGCTTTTGGGAGAATTGAAGCATCAACGTTATTTAGCAGATTGTCCAAATTCTCTTGAAAAATGTCCTCATCCATCTCAGCTCTCAGATACACTATTTTCTTATTTTCGGTGGTGCTTCTACTGCTTTTCTAACTCCAGTCATTTAGCTTTACAGATGCTTTTATGGGATAGTGGTATGATATATTCAGACCATCAGTATCCTCCATTACCGTTACATCAGTCTATGATAATCGACCACTCAGCTGGGTGGTGTAATGGTTACGGTTCCAGCCTGCTCCGCTGAAGGTCTTTGCCTGCATGGGTTCGAGCCCCGGGTGGCAGGGGCGTAATTTTCGTGGAAAATGTGGGGGGGACATGGTGGTCACGCGGTCAGAATCGGCCAACAGATCCTCGAATAACTAAGTCAGTCGTTCTTTTTTACATTCTGGAATTCAGAACTTTGGTATGGCATGGTAACCTGCTTGAGCAGAAAGGTGGGGGATAGGTCTCTCTGAACAGCACCCTACCAAAAAGGGCCATTACCACAACAGTGACAACTCATTTTGTTTTCACACAAAAGAGTGGGGGGGACCTTTCATATTGTGTCCCCCGGAGTCAGAAATGTGGGGGGGGGACATGACCCCCCCGTCCCCCACCAAATTACGCCCATGCCGGGTGGGGAACCCAAAATTTTCAGTGGATCTTTATGAGCAAAATCCCAGCTGGATGTCGTTCGGATGAGACGTTAAATTGGCGGCCCCTTGTATCAGTGTCTATGCTGGGCAAGTCAAAGATCCCTCACATGGGGTTAATGTGTAACATGTTGAGGACTCCCGCTCTCTCTCTCATCTCATCAATCAACCCTCGTGATGCCCAGAACTGGGCTTAGAGGGCTGCACTTACCATATCCATCTATAATAATAATAATAATAATAATAATAATATGGATTTATATAGCGCTAATTTCAGTAAACTGCTCAACAGCGCTTTTTCAGATCAAATCACTTGTGGGAATTCTGGAACAAATTGGTTTTTAGATTCTATATATTTCTATATATCTATCTATTTATCTATCTATCTATCTATCACTCCTGGACTTGATCATGCATTTTTTGGTGGGATCCAAAATGACACACGCAAATCTCATAAAAAACGGAATTTCAAGATCCCGCTGTCAAGTGAAGAAGCCATACATCTTCTGTTCAAGATCCAAAAACGAAGGAAAAGGGGGTTCCCAATATAATGTATTCAAGGCACAAACATCTCATTGACTGAACTGGTGCTAGAGAATGTTGAATTTGTACTGCACTGGACCAACTATAATGCTGCAATGGATCCTCAAATTTACAACCTAGGCCGTAGATTATTGTGTTATATATACATGTACCCATCTTAAGAACTAGCTACAAAATAATCTGCCATTGATTCTGTTAGTACCAAATCGGACCAACAGAATTAGTTTTTTTTTTTTCACGATGGCACCAAGATGGCCGACCTAAACCTTCAAGTGGTAATAACTCCGCAACTACCCACTCAAATTTGATGATCTTTGCATCTAGACCCAGGTTGTTTGGGGCACAGAATACATTGTCAGCCCTTATAGCCCAGTCAGTAGAGCGCTTGCTTCGCAAGCGAGGGACACGGGTTCAATCCCCAGGCTGGCCATAATGTCATTCCAAGATGTCGTCATATGCATTAGACATAAATTGGAGGCGCCATGGGCCCAACTCGTGGGTGCACAACGTGGGGCTGCTGTAGCTGTTTTCCGGTTTGAAGCTTTTGATCAAGAAAGCAGCATTGCAATTTGAAAAATCTCGTTTATGGATAATTCCTAAAGGATTGTACTATTAAATTTTGAACTTGTCAGACTGAAGTTCTATCTATGGAAAGTCATCGCAAGGAGTACTTGAGGCTGTAGGTCACTCATAATTGCAATTAACAGTAATTAAAAGCCATTCAAACAGCGTCGATTACAATCCAAAAACCCTTTGATACCATGTACAGCTCACAGACTAGAAAATTGGCAATGAATGCAATTAGCAGGTTGGTGTCATTCATTCAATTGTTGTTCTGATTAGTTTACACATTGATTGGTTGCTTGGGTAGGTCAGGCAATGATGTCAATTGCTAAGGTGGATGAAAATGACCATTTTTCAATTGCAAAACTGAGTCGTTTGCTCAAGGATGGCAATGATGTTTTGACAGAAAGACTGCACTGCAGTGCCTCGTTGTGCACACATGCCAACTGGAAACAAGTCACTGACTTAGCTTGGCTACCCATGTTAAATAAAAGTACCTTTACCTTTACCTTTTATTGAGGGCCTAAAAGAAGGCATTGGACTGTTTCTTAACATTCATGACCCAAATAGGGTGTACTGTATTGTCGCTGACACTTCGAAAAAGCCAATTGTTTTTACGGTCTTTGTATCAATCACCAGTAAAAAGAAGCAGATCTACTTTAGATGTACTTCCATTGAATAGACAATATATTGCATCATTGATTGATTATTCAATTTAGTTCATGACAATTTACCATAGATCATCGTTAACTGCAAACTCCCTTGTCTATACAGTTAGCTTACACTGTTCAATCATCTGTTCAATCAATCTTCATCACTATTAATCTCTTGTGTTGTTGACATTGTCATGATAATCAGTTTGGCATTGACCACATGCTGCAGTACCAGAAAGTCATAACAGGAATCAAGAAATGATTGTTCTCTCCCTTCCATCCCCAATCTGTAGGTTCATATGATTTATCATTTTCACTTACTTCTGGAGAGGTGAATACTTTCCAGTGCCAAAAATCATTGAGGTGAGTTAGTATTGATTGGAGAGCAACTCATTGCAGGCATCCAGGGGCGGACTCTACTATGTGGTAGAGAGGCAGCTGCCATGGGTTCATCCACTCAATGATTTCCAAAGTATTCTATTTAAAATGGTATACATGTAAATCTGGATTATGATTTTCGGCAAAAATCCACAGGCCTGATTCAGTTAGCTTTTGGAACACGGAAGCAAGACAGCAACCGGCTGAGCTCTGGCAGTAACATTCAATGACTGACCATCAAGTTTGCAAAATTTTGATGAAAGTGATGTCTGAAGAGACCGTTTGTGACATATGATACTTTTATCAAACCTCTTAATAGAAACTAGTGATTCCAGAATACTCAAACAGTGAATTCAGAGACTTTGAGTGATCTTCAAATGCAGCAATTACTGCTCTATGTATCATATTTTTTACATGCTATATTATAATTATTTTAGTTAAAAATTACTTCCAAAATCTGTGAAATGACATTCTTGCACCAGGTCCTGTTACTATCACAATTGTTTTTCAGCTTCATAATGGTCCTGGGCCCGGGGTGAATGCCCCATTTGCCCCAATGGTAATACAGCATGGAAGTGGAGTAGAGAACCACCAAGCGCACATGCAGTGAACTGTTTCACAAATATACTTTATCTAATAAAGGCATGCAGGCTGTACAAGCATTTGTCAGTTCGAAGGTAGTCATGTGCATAAACCAGGAAGAATTGATTTTTCTGACATCATAAGCCCAATACATGTGCATGGTTCACAGTTTCGAAGATATTGTTCATTTATATTTACTATATTGTGGTGCATTAATAAAGTTTCAGCTGCGTTCCAGTAAAGAGTTGGTAGAAATTTGCAATACACTGTATAGGGAAGCTAGTGCTTCATGACAAAGTTGAAAACAAAGTCTTTTGTAGACCGAATGCATGTTTTGTCCCTGGAGTAAACTAGTTATGTATCAAAGGCAAGAGTGCAACTGCCCAGTATGCTGGCTCCCCTGATGTATCCAGTGTGCATGAATCCTTGCCAATTAGATGTTGCTTCTTTGAAGCTAGGGAAATCTCCCACGGAAGACCCTGTTTCAGTCAACAATTTCTGAAGATCCTCAAAGACTACTTCAATCAAGCATGCTTTGTAAATCTGTTACTTGTCTTGTTTAATGATTCTAATTCTAAAAAGATGTGTCCTAAGACACAAATTGACTAAACCTAGTGTCTGAGGAATTTTTGGTCGGTATTTTGGGACTACATGCTACATAATTTTCCATTTTAATTATTTATGCTGTCTGGCGAAGCATCATGTGGTCAATCTTGAACTTAAAACTGTGAAAATCAAAACATCATTAGAGACTGATAGTGATATCGAAGGTGAAGGTACAAATAATAATTGAGCAATGTGAAGTAACTTGAATGGACAAGGGAGTTTGCATAGTGAGTGAAGATAATTTTGGTCAATTGTCATGAACTAAACTGGACAACTATTGCACTGTGGTATGGAGTTTCTGCACCAAGATTGACATCTCTTGTTGGTTAATGCACTTTTGAGACCGCCGAACTGCAAAGTTCTATAATGAATAGACAAACTAGCAAACTAACTATGTCTTCTTAATTTCCTGTTTTATACATTACTAGCAATCCCGTGGGACATGGGTGTTCGAAGGGGAAAGTTGCGTAAAATGAACAAAGAATATAGTGAAGGCAGAAATAGAGCGAAATTGTGTTTGAGGGGGGGGGGGGTGTAGCCTGTGGCAAATAATTATATAATATGGCATGTGCAGGTATTTTGTGTCATTGCCGTGTTAATATTGGGGTGAGGGAGGGGCATAGGCAAATGAGGGCTCGGAATTATGCTAGTGAATGAAAAAATAGGACATGGAGGACAGCATGCATTAATTGGGACAGTATCACTGAAAATATACAATTGACTATTAATTAGTTGTTTGACAGCTGTTTCAGTAATCCTTGACCTCATTGCCATGTTCTCCTCCTAGTGTAATTGGTGTAGCAAGTACATAAATACAGAATGTAAAGGGCCAACATCGATGCATCTACAAAGAATAAGGTAATCCTGAATCACAGAAATACATGAGTGCATGATACTACCGTAGTTTGTGTGTAGCATTACAAAAGAATTGTTAGGATTGAAAACTTAATATTTGACAGTAAATGAGAATTGTGGTGTCAAATAAAAAATAGGCACTCTGTCAAGGGTTTGCTGCAGCGCATGGGAATTAACATAATGTGATAGGCCCTGATAGGAACTCTGTTACAACCAAGATGTATAGGAAGTACATTACAGACATACTTATAGGTATTAGGTAACTGCTATATTTATGACAGATCATGAATTCCAAGACATTTTCAAATATCTCTTGCATTTTCCCATTTGAACAATCGATTTTTGATTCTATCATATTGTAAATTTGTAAATAACTAAAGCCCTGACATGACAAAATGTATATTTCATAGAGGGACTTCCAATCAACAAAATAGACTAGTTACCCTTTGGAGGCCTATAGTCTGAAAATATTATATTATTATGCGCTTATCGTTCACAGACAGTGTAAGGAATGACAGGCCCATGGAGTGAACATGGCTGTGACCTGAGATGACCCCAGATGACCTAATTTGCATGTGATTTGCATTTTAGTTGCAGTGCAGTGTATACTTAGAATGCAGGTGCATTAGACATATTATGATAGGCCTATGATGTTGTGTGGATTTACCTCAGCTGCCCTGACACCCTGGACCAAGTGATTCTGGTCTGAGTGACACGATGGTTATGAATATCAGTGCAGGCTGTTCCGTTTCTTTAGCATACCCCCTCCATAACACGTAGGCTGAGTGAGTTCAGCAGAGGGAGTGTGAGCAGCTGAAGGAACATGGATATAATGATGTGGGTTGTTTTTCCATAGATAAGGTGTAAATTGAAGGCAGATTTAAAGGGAATGAGAGGGTTTTAAAGGATAACCGAGCTTATTTCAAGGGAAAATGTCAATTCCAATCTATATGCAAAGTTGTGTGAGGATTGAGACAGGAATGGAAGAGAAATAAGATAAACAACAAAGTCAGAAAGATGTGAGGTTATGTTATGGATTCCTATGTATTTTAACTGTATTATCCAGCATCCAGCTCATTAGCTTAGTTATTCACTGTCTTCTATATATATAATTATCCAAACTTTTGTCAGGGACACTGCACTACCACAATTATTATTTACAAGGATAAATACTCAGATTGTAATCTTGAATGCATAACAGTTGACTCACCTTGTAGTTTTGACACAATCTGATTGAGAATACCTCCATCAATTGGTGAACACGCATCCACTCTGGGTATGGCTTGCAGGTCAATTGGCCAATGAATTGTCTTGTCTTGGGCATCATCCAGAAGAGAGATAGCATCTTTGTCCACAACCACCAGCACAAAGGTACTCTTGTTGCGTAGAGTGCCAAATGCCAACAGCCTGAGAACTGACATCAGGTATACACAGAAGTTGTGGTTCTTCAAAGACTGAGATGATATAACAGCAAAATACCCCATGTGGATTGGATACTCCTGTAAAGATAAATCAGGCAAAAGGTATTTACAAACATCTTATTCTACTGAATTGTACATGTAACCTTCTGTGATATAATAGTTTTGTAAATAAATTACAGACAATGTGTACACAGTCATTTGTTGCTCTACCAATACATATTTCTTTACCTGAAAACATAATGGATTTTCTATTTCTGCTCCATCAACTTTTCTTGGATTTTCTCCACTTTCAATAAATTGGGATATTTGTTTCCCATTTTCTTCATTGGATTTGTTCCACAAGCCACAAATGGAGTATTGATGCTTAATGATCGTTTCCCTTTTTTGAGTTTTTCTGAAACAAAATTATTGAAGAAAGATGACACAAGTGAATTAATTGTTTTGATTCTATGTTAATTGGTGTGGCGATAGTTATTTAGACTTGAATGTGTCAAAGACCAGGAAGATAGTCTGGGAATATAGGTACCATGAATGTGGACATCTCTGAGAATTAAAAATATTTGGGTACTATTGTGGGCGATAAATTATATTTGGCTTCTCATGCTAACACACAATGTTAAAAACATCTAAAAGATTGTATTTTGTAAGAACTCTGGTTAAACTTAATGTTATGATGATTTGATTGTCTTTCTTTACTGTTACACCAGTTCTTATGTATGCCAATTAGGCTTTCTTTTGGTTGGTGAGTAAACAGCTAAGAATTAACTGAGTAGGCCAAACAAAGTTTGTGAGCGTTTTGTTGAAAACGTCAGGGACGTAATTTTCGCGGAAAATGTGGGGGGGACACGGTGGTTAGGCGGTCGGAATCGGGTGACGGACCGTCGAATAACTGAGTCAGTCGTTTTTACATTCTTGAATTCCAAACTTTTGTATGGCATATGGCAACCTTACGAAGCAGAAAGGTGGGGGACATGTATCTCAGAACAGCACCCTACCAAATTGTGCCCAAGGGCCATTACCACAACAGTTTTTGTTTTCACACAAAAAAGTGGGGAGGGACATTTCATATTATGTCCCCCGGGGTCAAAAATGTCGGGGGGGGACATGTCCCCCCCATCCCCCACCAAATTACGCCCATGGAAAATGTAGTTATGTAATTGACACACATATATAATATTATTATGTAATTGAAAATAACGAATCTCATCATACAAATTGTGGGTTAGCCTGGCTAATAAGATCATGCAGGACTCTACAAACTCACTTTATGAATTCTTTGAGATTGTGCCCAATGGGCACAGATATTGGATGCCTTCTATCAGGCCACAGCGTTTTAAAGATGCTTTCCTTCCTGTATCTGTTTACTTGTTGAATGCTTCAATGTAATATACCTTAACCTTGTACCAAGTACCACAATTTCACTGTTGTATATTATAGCAATATTTGATGGTGAGGAGTCCAATATAGAGTAATATCATATCGATGGTGGAAGCTCAAAACCTCTTAACTCAAATTTGGGCAAAAGTGTCTTTTACCACCAGGTGGCATTAACTGTATGTCCTCTATAGGATTAGAGAAGAACACAGGTTAGACACTCCTTTAGACCCTCTTGTGGATGGATTTTAAAACCTCTTAACTCACATTGGCTGAAACTTTGAAAGCTGAAACCTCTTAACTCAAAAATTACTTTTTATGGGAGGTTTGCAGCAGACAGGACAAAACTGAAAGTAATTACATTGTTATAAGTATAATCATGATAATTTGATACATGTCATGTTTAAAGTAGATGTTATATTGAAGTAGAAGGCTCCCATTGGGGATGGAGGCTGCCAATGTTTGCCAAATAATATTCAGTTTGATCTTTGCTCTAAAGAGCCGTCCAAAGTGCCAAAAAAGTACACAATTTTAGCTTCGGTCTGTGGCTAGGTGTATGACCTTTATGTGAAGGATTTCGAAAATAGCTATAAATGCATGAAATGTGGTACAGTTGCATGTTGACCTGTGAATATAGAAAACATCTTGATAATAACCCCTCAAGGGTAATTACGGCAATTTTCAAACTGACCAGCACTTCAGCATGTCAGATTTAGTTCAGTGGATTGAAATTATGGCCTCAACCTAAAGAAATCATTAGAACTTTGTGGAAACAGGATGAATAATTCAAACATGCAGCATCTGAATCGATATTTTTAAAAAGATTATTGCTATATTGGTTTATTGCACACAGTTATTGAAGAGTTACGTGCCTTATGACGTCAATTTCTCACAAACTGAGGCCGAAATTATCGAAAAGTCTTATTTTTTCAATATCTATACCAATATTCCACTTAGTCCAACAAGTATGGTGTGTATCCTTATATTTTGAGGGTCAAAGAAGACAATTAGGCCAATCAAAATTTGCTCAAGTGATTATAATTGTGTGTACCTTGCACCTTTGTAGTGGAAGATTTCGTGAAATTTTCTTTCAATCGTGTTCTGATCATTGAAAATGACATCTCTTGCACACAGAAAAAGAAGTAGTGTAATATTTTTTTTTGCAAAAGGCAAATTTATATGACGTTTGAATTATTTGTCCTGCTTTTTGAAAATTTGCAAAGATTAACTTCGGCTGAGGCCATGATTTCATTCAATTAAACAGTGTCTGACATGCTCAGTGTCGGCCATATTGAAAAATGGCTGCCGTTTCCGTCTTGTGGTTATCTTGAAGCGACTATTCAGATAAACTTAATTGGTCACCCCTTTACCATGGTCTTTGACCATCTTGATTGGTCCTAGAGCCTACAGGTGCAATGGCACATAGCACATGGCCAAATTCACTTGTGCATAAACCTCTCAACTCAAATTGTTGAAAGCTGAAAACCTCTTATGTCATCAAAATATGAGACAGCTGACCTTTGTTGCCATGGAGACCAATTTAATATCATGAAGCAGAGTTAAAGATTTCGTTTGCCAAACAGAAAATGGGTGGTCCTAAAAGTCAACCTCACCCAGATAATCTACCCTAGACAAACAGCTCTGAGGTTCATCATTCTCATAATTTATTCAAGATTAAGAAACCACGCCCTCCACTTCGGAGCTTCTCGACCGAATTTGACACACTTCTATTCCACTTACGGACATTCCGAAAGTTGCTCCGTATTTCGAGATGTTCTTCTTTCAGAAAAGTGGTGAACCGGGCCTGTACGACAAATATTAGAGCTACGGCGGCCTTGTTTACCTCGGAAGACATTTACATCAACATCGCTACTTGTGTTACTGCGCATGCGCGTAGCAGCGCCCCGCTCATTTGCATCTCATGCTTCTGGATGGCCATTGGTCAGACCTGGGAAGCGGGAAACTTATTAGCTGAAGGTTTTGCTGAAGTGGTCAACCTATGACGTCCAGACTTTGATTTTTGTCTTTTACTCAATATTTTATCTTTAATTTGCCAAAATTGTGTATTTCTGACTTAAGAGGTTTTGAGGTTTCACCATCGATATGGCTAGCGGAAATACTCACTTCCCATTGGCCGACAGCCGTGCCATATTCTACGATATTGCACACATGTTATTGCACGCTCATTTTAACATGACCTTGTAAGAGATTGGACGGACCTGAGAGGAAGCACCATGTCTCAGCCACAACCTGACAAAAAGATTGTGTTTTTCTATTTTAATAAAAGATTCACTGCACCGCAACGGAAGCAGATAGAAAGCTGGTTTTCTCCCCAAAGAGAGGGGTGAATTGGGACAGTGGTTTTCACAGCCTGAATCCCAGAAAAATGTAGGTATCAGTTAACGCTCTGAGGGATAGTTAAATCTACGGCTTGGACATAATTTGAGACTATACTGAGCTTCATTGGAGGTTTTGTGTCCATGCTATGGCAAGGAAAGGGCCAATTCTGTCCCTATTCACCCCATATTCAGCTGATATTACGGTATAGGTTATACAACGAGTTTGAGGTGTATAACTAACATTTCAGCTGGTTATTTACCGAGGGCTTTAGACCGAAAAACGAGTTGTATAAGCGAATTATATTCCCTATATGCCTCCTGAAATTTTTTTATTTGAGATAGGGCGACAAACTTTTAAAATAGCTAAGTTATGAGTCCTTTTTACAGGGACTCTATGTTTTGCGTTCATGAATATATTCAAGTCAATCTCTGATAATGCTTGATAGCTTCTAGAGTACATTATTGTTTAGTTTTGTTTGGTTGTGGGATCAATTCTTGTTTTCTTCAGTTGACTTGTTGATAGGATTATAAATTTTAGCACCAACGGATTCAAGTCACTCGAGCATTAATTGTCAAAATAGATGGATGTGTAATTATGTCTGGTCTGTGAGTAGGCCTATAGTTTGATTTTATCTTTATCACTTCTTCCTATCCCAGCTAAAAAGTGACATTGATTTTCCCTTTACTATCTACAAATGTGTGTTGTCATTTATCTATCTGTCTATCTATCTATCTAATCTATATATCTATCAGTTCAATTCAATTTCAATCGTTTATTTCGCTCATTAGTTTACGTTTACAAAATCAATACACAGTGAAATTATTTAAAAAAAGAATGCTTATGTGCTATCTATCTATCTCTATTCACCTGTATCTACCTGCAAGCTCCAGTTTCAATGATATTTCACCTCATTGCTGTGTTAGATATTTAAGTGTGTAAATACATGATTTAAAGCCCCATCATTCATTACCAAATCATTCTATCATTCTATCATTCTATCATTCTACCTATCTATCTATCTATCTATCATTCTATCATTCATTCATTCTATCTATCTATCATTCTATCTATCATTCTGTCTATCGTTCTATCTTTCATTCTATCATTCTATCTTCATTCTATCATTTTATCAATCTCTATTCTGATCTTGCTATATTCATCATTTGTTATCAAAGTTGTCCCTCTTCACAAGAAGGCAGCACTCAGGATCGAGGGAACTACAGAGTACAGACCAGTTTCTGTTTTATCTTTGTCTAAACTTTTAGAAAAACACATTCACACCAGCTTTATTCGTTTTTAGTTCATCACAAACTTTTACATACAGCACAATCTGGTTTTAGAAGTTTATTCTCATGCGAGACTGCCCTAGCAAATCTAGTCAACAAGTGGTCAGAAGCAATAGACAAAGGACTAATCAATGGTGTTATTTTACCTGACTTACGTAAAGCCTTCGACCTCATTGACCACAAAATTCTTCTACAAGAGCTGAGACTTTATAAATGTTCGGAAAAATCTATGCAGTGGTTCCAGTCCTATTTACAAGACCGAACTCAGCGCACTATGTTCAAAGGCCACATCTCGGATACATCTCATGTTGGCCAAGGGGTACTACAGGGGTCCATTTTAGGGCCCCCGTTCTTCATTTTATTCATTAACGATTTGCCCCTTCATATACATAGCGACATTGATATGTACGCAGATGACAGCAGTGTGACATCAACAGCCAAAAGTGTACCAGATCTCAACGAACACCTAAATGCCGATCTTCAAAGGATATCTGAATGGTGCACCGAGAACCGAATGGCTGCCAACTCATCGAAAACCAAGGCGATGCTGATTACAACACGGCAGAAATGCAATTCCTCGCCAAACAACAGCAGAAGTTTATCTCTTTTTTAGAAAATGAATCCCTCGAAAATACAGCTACTGAAAGACTACTCGGCATGCAAATTAGCCACAATCTATCCTGGGATGAACATATCAAATACGTTGAAAATACTGTAAACAAGAAACCAGCGTTAACTGAGGAGAATTAAATCTTACCTTCCCCTGGCAGCCCGCAAACTCTTCTACAATACTCATTTCTTGCCCCACCTTGACTTTTGTTCTATCATCTGGGGGAGGTCCTCATTTATAAATTGTTTAGTTCTTCTTCAAAAAAGGGATGCCAGAATTATTCTTGATGTGACTGACTATCACTACCCAAGCGTTGAATTGTTAGAAAGCTCAACTAGATGTCAGTTAAAGATCGAATAGACTTTCGCACAGCAACTATAGTTTACTGAAGCATTAACAGACTTGCTCCTGCTTCTATGAGTGACATGTTCCAGTTTTCCAAAGATGTAACTACAAGACAAACCAGAAGCACAAGCACTTATATTATTTACGAGTTCACTTAAATCATAATGAAACTCTTATTTCAAGTAAACCAGTTCAATGGTGTAAATCTTTAAATTATTGTTTGACAAGGATTGATAGCTGAAGTTTGTTGCTTTGTTGTCATCTTTAAGTGGATTGTTTGCAGAAAAAGTAGTATGACAGGCTTAAATCTTTAAGCCCCAACAGTGGTATAACTAACAAATCTGTTGGTTATACCACGGCAAAAGACAATAGAAAAGTGTCACAGTGGAGTATAATGAAAATTACACACTGTATTAGCAGAACAAAACGCTCAGCTATCCATCAATTATATATATAAATATTAGGGTGCATCGTCTGCCCCCTAAAAATGAAAAAATTGAAATATCCATTTGAACTTTTGACATATTGTTCCTATGCCCATAGAAACAAATTCTGCAAATTTCAATAAGATCGGATGTGGCTTTTTTTTTCAAGAGTTCATACATTATTTTTAACCGCTGTAGCAACAATAATGCCAGTATGTGGACGAATTTAGTCTCATTGGAAAGCCTTTGTTATAAGCTTCAATCTCACATAAAATGTATAATACATATCCATGGAAATTGGTTGCCATGGCAACAAAGTTTAAAATTACACAAATTTGATTTGAAAACTGGAAAATTCATTTTTAGGGATTTACTTCACAGCCAGACTTCATTCAATCATCCAGGCATGTACAACCATAATTAGGCATGTTATTGGTCACGTGATCTTCTGGGTCACATGACCAAGGTGACCACTATTCTTGGTCAAACCTAAGAAATTAATGTTTTTTTAAGATTTCATACAACATTTTCAACCACTGTAGCTACAATAATAGCACAATATGTACAAATGTGGTCTTGTTGGATAACCCATTTTATAGGGTTTCATTGCACATGTAATATGTTTAAGTATTCATGGAAACTGGTTGCTACGGCAACAAAGTTCACAATTACACAAATTTGACTTTAAAACTTGAAAATTCATTTTTAGGGACTTACTCCATAGCCAGACTTCATTCAACCATTCAGGCATGCACAACCATAATTAGGCATGTTATTGGTCATGTAACCTTCTGGGTCACAAGACCAAGGTGACCAATATTCAAGGTCAAACCTAAGAAATTAATTTTTTTTTAAGATTTCATACCACTGTAGTTAAAATAATGTCACAATATGTACAAATGTGGTCTTGTTGGATATCCCATTTAATAGGGTTTCATTGCACACATAATGTGTATAAGTATCCATGGAAACTGGTTGCCATGGAAACAAAGTTCAAAGTTTGACTTGAAACTGGAAAAATCATATTTAGGGACCTGCTCCACAGCCAGACTTCAAATAAACCAACTGGGCTTATACAACCACAATTGCATATTTTATTGAAACAGGCAACAAACCAGAAAATCCTTTGTTTGGTTCAACAATGTTTAGTGAACAACTAAGCACAGCCGAGGACAGGTGCAACAGCAAAAAAATACGATGACTAGGGGTAGAAGTGAAAGTTAAAAAAAAACATAAAAAGGAAACAAACAAAGAGAACAGACAATAACATTTCTCAATTATGTGGTGACCCCCCAGAGCATGGCCACAAGCCTGACACCTACCGCACATGCTCTGCACAAGCCAGCAGATGCAGGTATTCCACTCCTCTATGCAGCAATGTTTGAATGGGGTGGTTATGGTTGGCCTTCTTTCAGCAATCCTTTCTGACGAGGTCATTCCAAAGATGCTTGAATGGGTTTTTGTTGGGGTGGTAAACTTCTGTCTTCCTGGTTACATTTGTGTATATAGTATCATGTGGAGTTCTCTCACCAGCGGCTTGGTGAGCAAGTCTGCTATGCTGTGTCTATAAATATCACATCCTACACAGCTCTGATACCATGGCTGTGTGAAGCTACCCCAACACCTTGGCTCTTGGCCTCCGGTTCGAATCTTTGGCTGAATCGTCTAAGGTGCAGAGCAATAAGCTGAACACACAATAATAGCACCAACACTGTTGCTTGAACAACTAATGTTATTGAATAAAATTTTCAAGACACAGGTTGCACATCAGCAAACATTCAGCGAATAACACCTACATCATTTGGCTACCATTCACATCAAAAAATGTTGCTTACTTGCTGTTATTGCCAAGTAATATGCATACATTGTCTCCATTCGAATAACATTGATTTTGGGTGTTTCTATCAAATTTATGCTCTTCAAAACCTCAAAAAGGTTCCAATCATTTGAAACATGCTTCTAGCAGTCACCTTATTCTATATATTTAGCTGTGTGAAAAGGAAACTGAAGCTACACCTCTTACTTTGAAACGGCTAACAATCAAAAATTATTTCCATGACCTGCCATTGGAATTGCATTATGTTTACGATGTGCAGTTTCTTAAGCAATAGTTTGTCAATTATCCAATTCACAACTTATCTCTCAGTTTAACTCAACTAAAGTGATATCAGATGGTAGCTTTTTAGGCCATTTTTAAAAGTGTCAGAACTTCTTTGAGATGTTGGAGAGCATAAATTTGATAAAAATGTGCAAAATCAATGTTATTCCAATGGAGACAATTAATGCATATTGCTCGACAGTAACAGCAAGTAAGCCAAATTTTTTTATGTGAATAGTAGCCAAATGATGTAACGCTAATATTTTGAGGACAATTGTTTGATGATTATACTTTTGTACTGTCTTTCCGCCTACTGTGTTGCTTTTGCATAATTTCGTCAGACCACAAAATATTTGAATATATGGCATAACTCAACTTTGCCTGGACGAAACTTGACGAAAGTCACATAGAATATTTCTCAGCCCAATCCGATGATTCTGTAAAAAGGATACACTCTTGAGCCCAAAACGTTTTGTGCTACGTCGAAATAACCTACTTGCATAATTTTGTCAGATGCGGTGTAGGCCTATCGTGCAAATATGTTTTTGTTCTTGACCATCTATCCTTTTATTTCAATTTTTTTGTGAGGCCCCCTTGCTCTGTGGGGCCCTGGGCATAGTTCCCACTGTGCCCAATGGATAATCCTGCCCTGATGCCAGCCGGTAACATCGGCCAGTGATGTCAGCCCGTGAAGTCAATGTCAGCTAGTGAGGTCAGTCAGCGATATCAGTCAGTGATATCAGCCAGTGACATCAGTTGGTGACATTAATTGATGATGTAATCCAGTGATGTTAATCAGTGACATCAGCTGGTGATGTCAGCAAGTAATGTCAGCCAGTGATGTCAGTCAATGATGTCAGCCAGTGACATCAGTTGGTGATGTCAGTTGATGACATCAGCCAGTGATGTCAGCCAATGATGTCAGCCAGTGATGTCAGCCAATGATGTCAATGATGTCAGTCAATGATGTCAGTCAGTGATTTCTGTCAGTCAGTGATGTCAGTCAGTGATGTCAGCCAGTGATGTCAGCCAGTGACATCAGCCTGAGTGATGTTAGCCAGTGACATCAGTCGGTGACATTAGTTGGTGATTTCAGACATCAGCCAGTGATGTCAGTCAGTGATGTCAGTCAGTGATATCAGCCAGTGACATCAGTTGGTGATGTCACTTGATGACATCTGCCAGTGATTTCAGCCAATGATGTCAGCCAATGATGTCAGCCAGTGATGTCAGCCAATGATGTCATTGATGTCAGTCAATGATGTCAGCTAATGATGTCAGTCAGTGATGTCTGTCAGTGACATCAGTCAATGATGTCAAACAGTGATGTCAGTCTGAGCCAGTGATGTCAGCCAGTGACATCAGTCGGTGACATTAGCTGGTGATTTCAAACATCAGCTAGTGATTTCAGTCAGTGATGTCGGTCAATGCTTCCAGTCAATGCTGTCAGTCTATGATGTCAGTCAATGATGCCAGTCAGTGATGTCAGTCAGTGATTTTAGTCAATGATGTCAGTAGATGATGTAGCCATTGATGTGGGTAGGTGCCAGTGATGTCAGCCAGTGCTGTCAGCTTCTGACATCAGCCAGTAACATCAGTCAATGACATTAGCCAGTGATGTCTCTGCTGACATCAGTCAGTGATGTCAGTCAGTAATGTCAGTCAGTGACATCAATCAATCACATCACAGGATGACATCAGTCAGTGACAAATCATATCACTAGGTGATATCAGACAATGATGTCAGTCAATGGCGACAATCAATGATGTTAGCCAATGATGTGAATCTATGAGGCTCATCTCCTACATGTACCAATAAATAAAGGCCTGAAAGGCGTCTGGCGCTCTTCTATTTAGGCTCAGCATTCGTCAATATTTAGAGCACCTTGTAAATAATGAGAAATTATACGGGCGATAATGTTAGTCTTTGTTGGATTATTTTACTTTGATGTGGAATTATTACCAAATTAGTAGAGCAGTCACAACGGTGAACTCACTTACTATACTGGCCATATTGTATAGGGCAATAACATGCACCCCATATTGCATTTCGGCAGACACTGCAGACCCCCTGCTAACTTCGCATATGGAAATCTGCTCCAGTCTAGTATTTTGGGGGAAACTAAGGATCATTTGCCCCCCCCCCCCAAGAGAAAAACCCTAGCTACGCCACTGGTTCAGATGTAAATTTTATGTACAGGTCTCATGCCACCAAACTTGATGTGCGATCAGCTATTACGAAAATCAGGTTGGTGTCTCACATACAAAATGGAAAATGTGCTTACTTTACACTTTGTTATGGAAGCGGTCAGTTAGCAGAGATACTTATGTTGATAACAGTTTGAGATTGAAGCGATAAAAAGGGCGTTCCAGGGAGAAAACAAGTCTGTGTCTGTTTAATATATTGTTTCTGTGGTGGTTGAGACTGAAAATAATTGAGACTGAAAATAATTATGTGGAATCAGATGCCAGATTGACTGAATAATGTCTGGATGCAGAGCACAACTCTTAAATTTATATGTTTTAGTAATGTTATTGAACAAAATCAGAATGGTTTTGCCCTGAATAGTGTTCAGCACGGTCATAAAATGTGCAATGTTGTCGTATAAGCCCAGTTGGATTATTTGAAGTCTGGCTGTGGAGTAAGTCCCTAAAAATGAATTGTCCTTTGTTTCCATGGCAACCAGTTTCCATGGATACTTATACACATTAGGTTTGCAATGATGCCCTATAAAATAGGCTATCCAACAAGGCCACATTTGTGCATATTGTGCAATTATTGCAGCTGCAGCAGTTGAAAAGGTACTGCGACATCTTTAAAAAATGTTAATATCACGGGTTTTACCTTGAATAGTAGTCACCTTGGTCATATGACTGAGAAGGTCACATAACCAATAACATGCCTAATTATGGTTGTATATACCTGGATTGTTGAATGAAGTCTGGCTGTAGGGTACATCCCTAGAAATGAATTTTCAAGTTTTCAAGTCAAATTTGTGTAATTTTGTCCTTTGTTTCCATGGCAACCAGTTTCCATGGATACTTATACACATTAAATTATCAACGAAACCCTGTAAAGTGGGCTATCCAATAAGACATGTATATATTTTTCATTATTTGACATGTTCACGAATTCGTGGAGGTGTAAAAACGAGCATGTACGAATTTGTGGACCTGAAAAAACGAGCATAGGTGCTCGTGTACATGTAACAACTAACATTCGTGAATGTGCTTTATTATTCATTCGTGGATATGCTAAAACTAGCATTCGTGGAAGTGCTATATCATTATGGTTTAGTGCTAAAATTAGGTTTAGAGCAGATTTTAGCCAATTTTCTGATTGCAATGTTCGTAATCACACATACACAAATTCGTGAAAAGCAATATTTGGCAAGTACACAAATGCCCTGGTCGTGTATATGTTCGTTTTTACAGGTTAACAAATTCGTCTACATGCCAAATAGTGAAAAATATATACCTCAATAAGACCACATTTGTACATATTGTGCAATTATTGTAGCTACAGTGGTTGTAAATCTTGTATGAAATCTTAAAAAAATGTTAATTTCTTAGGTTTGACCAAGAATAGTGGTCACCTTGGTCATGTGACCCAGAAGATCACATGATCAATAACATGGCTAATTATGATTGTACATGCCTGAATGGTTGAATGAAGTCTGGTTCCGAAGTAAATCCCTAAAAATGAATTTTCCAGTTTTCAAATCAAATTTGTGTAATTTTAAACTTTGTTGCCATGGCAACCAGTTTCCATGGATATGTATATAAATTTTATGTGAGATTGAAGCTTATAACAAGGGCTTTCCAAAGAGACTAAATTTGTCAACATATTGGCATTATTGTTGCTACAGCGGTTAAAAATAATGTATGAACTCTTGAAAAATTGCTTATTTCTGAGGTTTGACCTCAAATGGTGGTCAGTATGGTCATGTGACCAAAAAGGTCACATGACCATCAAAATAAGTAATTGAGGTAGTACATGCCAGGTTGGCTTGATGAAGCCTAGCTGTGAAATAAATCCCTAAAAACTGAATTTTTCTAGTGTAATGATGAGTGTAAAAATATTATGATTTGGTTGCCATGGTAACCAATTTGTGAAATATTGCACCACTTTTCATAACTGCATCCCCCAGTTCCATAATCTACAGAATCTTGCGATTCCAAGGATGTATAGATTGTCCATCCCTCTTTCGGGGAGAGCCAAATCCTTAAATAAAGCACTTTTGAGCTCTTGGCTCCCAGACTATTGGCAAAGAGAAGGGCATGATGTCACTCCCCAGGTAAGTGACATTGGCCTTCACATGACTAACCATTATGACATCATCTGTTTTGTTTTTGCTTCTTTTTGAATGAGAGTTTGTTCTTTGTCTTTCGCACATTTTGTCTATACTTGAATGAATGAATGTGTGTGAATTTCACACACACAATTCTTCACTCCATCATCACTGCAGAGTCAAGCATTCATACGATTGAAAGAAGATATTTTTTGACATGGAAAGACTGTCAATACGGAATCGTGCAGTTAACTACCTTTCCCTCCAATCCCCAATCTTATTTTCTCTTTCCATAGTGTCATTCTTCCTTTTCTACTTCTCATTTTACACTTTGCTCCCTAAATTGGTCTTCTATCCACATCCTTATCTCAAACTGAATAAAGGGACATGCTATGGAAACCTTTTCAATTGTATTGCAGGATTGCCTGATTTCAGACCCAAAATCCATCTATTTGTTTTTGGTAATTTGCTCAGGGTCTACAATTGTGAAATTGTATGTAATGGTTCAAATGATAAATCACTGAAATGTATCTAAATATTTAGCATAGAGTAGCGCGGGGCATGCAGCCCCCTTAACTTCGAGGTACGATTGGATCTACTTTTTGTGGTCGATAATTTGAATGCTCATGCTGTCAGGAAGGGATCACTTGACTCTACTTGTAAGTAGTGGAACAAATGTCTACCAATTCTAATAAAGGAGTTACGGCCCTTTTTGTAAAAAATTTAAAATGGCCTTCTTACCCCACCCATCGGGTAAGAAGCCCCCTATTATAATCCTTTCAGCTTGAAAGTTATTTCTTGGGGTTCTTCTATCATTTTCAAGGCATTCTATTTACTTTTTCTGAATTTCAGAATTTTTCTGTTCATACATTTATTTTTTAATATTTTTTGCCCAGTTTCAATTTCGGCCAAATTGTTTTCCTTTTCAATGAGCTATGCGATCAAGATTTAAGGTAAAGTACATATTATTAAATGATTCTTGAAGCAGTTTCAAGGCTTCAGTGAAGGCGGCCTCATGCCCCATACCATGTGGGGCCTCTCACCCCAAACCCACATATTTTAATTTGACCTCTATATTTTGAGCTAAAATTAAAAAAAAAATGATCCAAACCATATTTATCTGATAGTCATAAAGTGAAGCAATGATATCCATTATACTTTAAAAAATTTCCAAAGTTATTTCTGTCAACCACTTTCAAAGAATTAATCAAAGTTACATAAACCATGCACCTTTTTTTGTTTCTTTAATTTCTACTATGGTTTTGTGCTGTTTGCCCTGAAAATTGGTGACGTCGCCTAAAAAACCTCTAGCTTCAATCCTATCAATAAGAAAAAGCACCAAAAATGTAAGTTTAGATATAACCTTGGGGGGCCTCTCACCTAACCCGGGCTTCTTGCCCCGACCTACTCTACATTTGAACAGCATTTCACTGAGAGAATGCTTCTATGCATAAGATAAAAGATGGGTCACAATTGATTTGAATAACTATTTTTCTTTCTATTATTTATACCTTCAGACATTTCATAATGGATTGAAGGCCAACGTCAAATTTTAAATGTCTCAATTATCACTTGAGGAAATCAATTAAAACGACATTTTTGGCCCAAGGGCCCAAGGATAATATGGAAGGAACCCCTGTAGCCTTGAAACTGCATGAAGGTCTAAGGAAAGTGCTGGATGAGGAGTAGAAAGGTTTGGAATGTTTTTTTCCTTCGAATAAAAATTGATTCAAAGAGGATTTGGCCGGGTTTATAACTGTATGCCCTTATAGTATTTGCTTCATCTGGTGGAAATTTGACTAAAAAAAGAGCATAAGTTCCTTTTTCAGTTTCAGTATTATAATATGATATTGCCGCAGCATAGAAGACGGGACTTGTAAATACTCCATTGGTTGACAATATTCATAGGTAAATGCCAAGCATTATTTTTTTGGAAATTTTATTTTTTTGGAGAATTTTTTTTTTGCTGGAATTTTATTTGTTGAAATTTTTTTTGGAAATTTTTGGTTACTTTTTTTTTGGAAATTTATTATTATTTTTTCGGAAACAGTTTTTTTTTTAGAAAAGATTTTTTTTTTTTGAAAAAATTTTTTTTTGGGAATTTTTTTTTTTGGTGGAATATCAAACAGAAGAAGAAGAAGAAGGTAGTCACGTTGTAGTCACGTGTGAAGAGAAGCAAGTGCCAGGATCATATTATGGGATGTCTGAATCAAAATTTTTGATTGAACCGTCTGGATCACTCCACTCACATGTTAGCCATAAGGGACGAGACACCTATCTTCGCTCGGTGAGCAGGTAGCTCTGTCCCGTCTATAATTAAGAAAAACAAAATTTTTACACCAACCTGAGAAATTCGAGTCCTTGGTGGTCATTTTTATCTGCTTTGCGCTCAAGAAGTTCAATGATGACTTTAATCTTCGGTGAGCCAGCTACATTGCTGAATGTCTTCGATTTTTCGCCACCAGGATAGCCAGGAGTAAGGCGTCACTTTGTCTTTATCTTTGTGTTTTACATTATTTGTGGTGATCAGTTTATGTATGAGATCCAAGAGATTTTCATTTGTCTGTGATAATTTGGCTTTTCGAGAAATATCATCAATACTCAGCCTAGCCATGAGGTGGTGAAGAGGAGTTCGCCATTCATCGTCCACATGATTACGAAGGGCAGAGTTTGCTTCAATAATCTGAAGACAAATTTTCACAATGACCTCTTCCATTGAATGAAAGTTTGGGTGACTTTCAATAATGGCACTTGGCATTGACTTGATAACATCATTAAATGTACTTGCATTTACATCTGAGAAATCCTCTTTGTTAAGCACCTCCTCGAAGAACTTTAGTGCTGAAGGGTAGCAGGACTCATGCTGATAAAAGTCAGACTGCTTCAAAAAAAAGTTGAAAAAGGTAATCCCACCATAAGGTGCAAAAGGATCTGCCCCTGCGCTGATAAAACCTGTCAATATGTCTAAAGCACCTCGATGAAATGTTCTTTCTTTGAGAATGCGATATGCACTTTTCCACAGCAAACTTAAAAGAAAACAAACAAAAACACAATATCAGTGCCTATTTGATCGTCATTTTTCTACTTTATGCAAAACATAGCGTTTGTTATAAACTAACTGGAGATTAAGAACGTAGTTTTACTGCATCATTACACAAAACAATTCATAGGATTCAGTGTATTTGGGTATGACATGTTTATATTTTGAGTGCCCATAACTAAGTTTACTCACTGTCAACAATTTTCAAAAGTTTCAAAATAAAATCAATCGAAAATGATATTAAGTATTTTGCGTATCTTCCTCGCTCAGTTATATATATGACTCAATGTAAGGCTTACCCAGTCTCATAAATTGTTGATTGATTGTAATTAAACATCATACTATAAATCAATTTGCTCGCCAGGGGTCGTTCCTCCCACGTTTGCCTTCACTGAATCGGCCATGAGGCAGAATCCAACATGCTAGGCAAATTAGATCGTGACCCAGTTACATGACACCATTTGGCATCATGGAGATTTTAGCGCTTAAAATGACTTGAAATTGTAGGATTCATGCATCCATAAATGAAAATTTAGCTTGAATCAACAGACATGATGTTCAATTTGAAAAGCCAAATTCATCCTTACGCACGTGCAGGCCTCTCGCCTGCCATTGGTCAAAACGTCACTCTCCTGCCACGAAGGAGGTGTTATTGGTTTATTCCGTTGACCATTCATGGCAAAGTTTTAGCAGTGATTTCAACAATTTTACCATTCTGATCACTTGCCTTACTGCCTGCTAGTCTTCATAATCCAGAATCAAGTCCGTAGCATCCATTCAGTACCCTAGTCAATCGACAATGATTACTTTTACGATTTTGACAGCTGTGGGCACTTGGCCTTTTTGCTAATGAGTTGCAAATATTCCGTAGTGAGAGCGGCGATGGAGGCACGATGGGAGGTGCTGCAAGCAGCCTGATTATAAAAGTACCTTTTTGGTTGACTTTTAAAAATTTTGTAAAAACGGCCATATTTGAAAAAAATATGTGATACTTTTTATAAACTCTAGCAGCTTGAAAATCTTAAATCTAAATATAGCACATTCAGCAATTTTTAGGAATTTTGACAATGACAACCTACAAGGACTATCTCAACATATAAAAAGCCAGAGTTGCAAACCTATGTCTAATGAAGTAAAACTGAATTGAAGACCAAAATACAGTACCTGTCCATTGTATCCTCACCAGACCCAGACCTGAAATCAAGAAGAAATAATGAAAAACAGAGTACACAAAATTGATCTGCAAGCCTAGAACTTAGAAGTGCACATGTGTATGTCTGAACTAGGGCAACAGAGTTTGATTGCAAGCAAACTGACTCAGTCTCACAACTCCTTTGCCTTCCAGAAAAGCGGCCCTGATTCCAGCTTCTTAGGTCTTCTGAATCCTGAATCCTGACTCCGACTCCCACCTTCTCTTCAGTCATTATTTGCATGTGGTCAGGAGATGAAGCAGGAATTTTCACAAAGTTTTAACTCCATTTTATACATTAAAATCGGTTTAGGAGGTTTCGCTTCCTTGTCTTGTAAGCCAGTTCAATTTATCTTATAATGCATTCATGTTATTTATTTAAATAATTTTCAGGAGTCAGGAGTTCCCAGACTATTGAAGTTAAGAGTCTGAATGAACCTGAAAAACCAAAGTTCTACCCTGACTCTGATGGCTCTCCACCTGAAAATCTTCTGACACCAACTCTAAAACCCTCATTTACATTTCACACCACAAAAGTTTATCAGACTTGCTCAACCAAATTTTTGTCTGCTTGGTAAAACATTTTCCACAAAAAAAAAATCAAAAAAATTAGAGGGAATGGCAAATACTATGAAGCTATGATGTGTTTGGTTCAAACATAAAACAGGTATTTTTGATTTCTAAAAAATATATCAAATATGATTATAATTTGCACAGAAGAACATTTTGGGTCTCTAGTGGAATTCCATGCTACATATGGGGAAAATAGGACTTTTTCCCATGACGTGAAGGGAGGCAAAAAATTAAATGCAAGCAGATTTCATAATTATGAGGAAGCAGGAGAAATAAACTTATTTTCATCCCAGATGAAGTCAGCAGGACCAGTTAGAGCATGATGACTTTAAATTCACTAGTGACAAAAAAAGACTATTAGACCTTGGCCTGTGAATCACAAAACAAAAATACCCAATATTTTTTTCATGAGTCATCTTATTCTCCATACTGCAGTGTTGAAAATTGAAATTCTTTTATAATAATATAGTCTTTACTTTTATGTCACTAAATCCGGTAAACTGATCATTTGCACAGTTGAGGATATGAGAAAAAAGTTTTTGTAAATTAACTGATAAAATTGACAAATTTAACAGTGTTTAAAAAAAAAGCGTTAACAAAATGATAAAGCAAGTCAAACCTTCCTTTTTAAAATTTCTTTTGATATTGATACTTCTGCGTGGAACAGGCCTTGATGTCGGCCATTAGAAAAAAAATCAAATGAGACAGTCTAGGCAGATCCCCTACAGTGTGACACTTAGATTTAGGTGATCGTTTTCAAATTGTCGTTAAGATTAAATTGAGAAAACACTTTTTGTATTTACAAAAACAAACAGTGTGATATTTGCTCTTATAAGGAACACCAGAAACTGCCAGATCTGGTAGCAACCGCAGGTCAGCCACTACAAAGAATTCTATAACATGGATTTTTTTTTTAATCAAACACAGGTTTTCCGCTTTAAAATTACAATTTCATGACCAAAGGACTATAAACCTCACTTCACTTGCAGAAGAATTCTATTGGATCACCATTAGAATAATAATAAGTTGGCAAACACACTCACGTATTCTGAAATGGTAGGAAGCTACCCAGAGATGCAACAGATTGTTCATCAAATGATGGCTCACTCTCAGCATTGTCTCCTTGTCCGGCTTGCCAATCTAAAACTGAATAGATCAATATTTTTAGATTAATGTTCCCACAAGAATTAAAGAATGTAAGGAAAGTAAATGTAAGTATGGAGACTGGAAGAGTGAGTCACGTTTTTGTGGAGTGTGTATCGAATAATGCTCAAGGATTATCTAAAAATCCAGCTTGCCAGTATTCCTCTCTTCAAATTTTAAATTTTTTTTATTCATCACAGCGTCCCAAATAGTCTGCCAGCCACCAAAACCCACCCTCCTCCCCTTCGGAATTTTAAAGACGCATACCGTCGGAAAGGTAATATTCTAGAGAACACATTTTTGCTTGTTGGACGTCATATAACCTCAACGTTTGGCAGACATGATGGATAATTCCAAGATGGCCGCCAATTAACCGTTTTGCCCATATCTCTGGATCTAATTTGGCTAGAAAAAAATGATTTTTGGGTCTATAATATTATAATATATGTTTTCATCGGTCAGGAATTCATTGAGACAGGTTTTGGTACTCCCCAGGGAAGTTTAGTTCAGTTAAACACTACTTTTTCAAACGCCATTTTATTGGCCTCAGTCATTAAAATAATAATACAAATGATCTTTGGTATTGTAATTATGTTTTTGTGGTTAAGAAATACATGCATTTATGTTTTGATTGTGATGACATATGATGCCTAGTTCTCATGGGACATGACGGAGAACGTTTTTTGACCGGCGGGACAGAGGCAAACGATTTCTAGGAGAAAAACGGCTAATTCGGCGACACACAACGGTTATAATTAATTAGAGGCATATAACGGTGGAATAAGAACTTAAATGGGCGGAATGAGATCTTAAATGGGCGGAATCAGATCATCAATCGGTGGGGCAAGATCATATGCCTGTGGGGCAAGATCTAAATGCCTGTGGGGCAAGATCTTACCACCTGTGAGGCTGCAAAAATCGTAGGCGAAATGTCAGAAACTGCCGGCGAGGCAGCAAAAACTGCCGGCGAGGCTGCAAAAAACTACTAGCGAGCAGGGCTTTGGAGTCGGGTAGTAAGTGAACCGACTCCGACTCCTGACTCCTTTGGCTTTCTGAAAAGCGACTCCGACTCCGACTCCGACTCCTTAGGTCTCCTAAATTCTGACTCCGACTCCGACTCCCGACTCCGCTTATCGGCATTATTTCACACAAATATTGCATGATTAACAGGGGGCAAAAAGTACTTCCACAAATTTTCCATTGGCTTTTGTTCTTGAATAGTTGTTTAGGAAGTTTTGCTTAAAATTCAAAGATAGATTTCATGTTGTTGTAACTGGGTTTTTGTGAATTATATTAATTACTTTTTAAGGAGTCAGGAGTCACCAAATTAATTTTCGACTCCGACTCCGACTCCGACTCCACCTGAAAATCAAAGTTCGACTCCGACTCCGACTCCGACTCCACCCAAAAACCTCCGACTCCACGACTCCGACTCCCGACTCCGACTCCAAAGCCCTGCTAGCGAGGCTGCAGTATAAATGTACACCAGGGGCAGGGGATGTCCTAATCAGGGCTTTGGAGTCGGGTAGTAAGTGAACCGACTCCGACTCCTGACTCCTTTGGCTTTCTGAAAAGCGACTCCGACTCCGACTCCGACTCCTTAGGTCTCCTAAATTCTGACTCCGACTCCGACTCCCGACTCCGCTTATCGGCATTATTTCACACAAATATTGCATGATTAACAGGGGGCAAAAAGTACTTCCACAAATTTTCCATTGGCTTTTGTTCTTGAATAGTTGTTTAGGAAGTTTTGCTTAAAATTCAAAGATAGATTTCATGTTGTTGTAACTGGGTTTTTGTGAATTATATTAATTACTTTTTAAGGAGTCAGGAGTCACCAAATTAATTTTCGACTCCGACTCCGACTCCACCTGAAAATCAAAGTTCGACTCCGACTCCGACTCCGACTCCACCCAAAAACCTCCGACTCCACGACTCCGACTCCCGACTCCGACTCCGACTCCAAAGCCCTGGTCCTAATATCCCACCGGTCATGTTTTTAACTCGATCTCACTCGAAAAATGCCCGCTGGACATCCAAAAGTTGAGGAAAATTGTGGCTCTTTCAAGGCGACTTGGGAAAAAAAGTTTCAGAGAGCTGAATCTTTTTTGACATCCACGGCGGAGTTCCCCCCATTTCTAGGGAACCTGCCAATATGCAAATCATATGTTGGCGAGATGTGAAAAATCGTCCTAGGAATATCACAAATTATCAAAAAATCATCCAAATTTCAAGGAAATCCCAGCCCGCCGAGGCTAAAAGACCTCCATAACGTGCCGTGTGAATGGAGCATAAGTCTTTTTTTATTCACAAGAATCTACATCTTGTTTACTTCTTTATAAACTGCTGTTAAAACACCAACAAAGGTTGATGCCTCGATCTCTGATATCCCGGCCTCGACTACATCACTGGTTACAGGTGCGATTCTCACATGATAGATAGATGATAGATCTCTCCAAGAGCTTTAAAATGGTATGCCATATGTTTCAGAGAAGTAAATAGTTGCTTCACAAATTGCGGGTAAACTTTTGAAGTCCTGGCCGCTGACTGACGCTCGTGACGTAAATCGATGATAATTTATGCGGTATAGAAAAATTTGTCTTGGACAGAATCTCTGGGTGATAAATCAGTAAGTTTTAGTTAAATAATGTCTTGCATTACACATGTAGTAATTCAGAATATGCTAAATTGCATACTCACAATATTTCGTACACTCCAGACCCAGAATGAGCACTTTCTTTCATATAAAATGCCAATTTTAGCAAATAAATGGAATTTTAAGAGAAGACTTCCAAATGCAAAATATGGCATAATAGGGATTGGAAGAGAGGTAGAGACATGATTGAGGTCTTAAATTAAACACAAGTTATTCCTTTTGTATCCTTAATAGGTACAGTAAAAGTTGTACTTCAAGAATTCAGAATCAAGACTCATAAATGACATATTTGGTGATTTACAGCTATTTTTGGAAAAATCATAGATATTTGAATATGCTATATCTTGAGAACTATTAGAGATAGAGACATGGGAGTAGCGTCAAAATGTCCGTAATACCCAAGTTTATATTCACGTTTCATACACATATGGGGTCTATATCTAATAGTTTCTGAGTTATTGCAAAAAAACTGATTTTTATGGTGGCCATCTTGGATTTATGCTAATTTGGGGGTGTTCCACCATTTGGATTTTCCATGACTTTTAGTATGTCTTTCTTGACATATTTAGGGACCAAACGCCACTAGAACCATATCTGTTGCAATTTGTTCTAGGTCATTTCACAGAATGACTAGACTATAATAGAGAGTACCCCACTGGCAGTGCGGTTCTTTGTCATATCTCACTTGCATGGGAATCTCACTAGGGGCCCTCCATTTTCTTGTTCTTGTATGGGTATCCAATTGGGTATCCCATTGAATGTCCCATTGGGTGTCCCATTTGGTATCCCATTAGTAGATGGTACCCCACTAGCTGTCCTGTATTTTGTCATAACTCACTTGTATGACAATCCCACTCGGTACCCTCCAGATTCTCATTCTTGTATGGGTATCCCATTGGGTATTCAATGGGGTATATCATAAGTAGAGGGTACCCCAATGGCTGTCCTGACACATCATTCTAAATAAGAAGCTGCTGACATCTACTGGGATGTTGCAAATGTCACATGTATTATTAATTCATCAAATTGCGTTGAATATGTTAGTATATTCACCCAGGAGAAATCCCAAGCTGAAACCATGTCTATAACTGTTTTCATAATGTTTTTACAGCCAGAATGTTATCATCAAATTTCTGTCAAAATAATGAAGCTAGCAACATAAAAATATGATGTCAGCAACATAATCAATCCAATTGGTTTGAACTACAAGTGCAATATTCAATAGATTGTGACTTGTCATGTTATTTCATGTGCCAGGGCAAGGATTTATGCTAAGTAACTGCAATTTTGATCAAACTACTGCTCTTCAAAATTGGAATATAGTTATTTGGGTCAAATCATTGATGGTACACCATACATATACAGGGTGGGAAATCAAAACGCATCCTTTCTGAGGAGAGTCATTCTTCCTGAGTTTTGCACCACATTCTTCCTGAGGAAAACATGTCAACACTCCTACAAGTAGGGAGAAAAATGTGACTAATGCTGCTGGTAAGGATTGTTTAAGGGTTGCATGGAGTAATACACAATCTTAGGTAAACTGCTGTTATGATTTCTGACTGGTTTCTTCAGTATTTTAAGAGATTAGACTTACACAGTGATGGAGGGTTGATGCAGCATGGATAAATTTTGTCCAAACATGCACTATTTCAGCTATTTTGGTTCTGATTTCTGGGCAGCAATGTTACTTTACACTAGCAACAAGGCATGGCAGGCATCTGATGGTTGTTGCAACAGGTTTACTTGCAAAATAAATGTAAATTCAGATTTTAAATTGGACGCATCCTTTCCGAGTGAGCAAAATGGGTGAGAGTAGTATTTTGGGAGTGTAGTACCACATTATTTACATTTTGGGAGGCAATGTAATAGTGTAGTTTCTTAGCCATAACTGAGTAAATGGCTAATAATCTGCATTTTACACAGAATATACCAAAGCAGCTTGATAAGGTGAACTAGTAGACCAGATTAAAAACAACTGTAGTGCACCATACACTCCGGAAGTATGTGGTGCAGCACTCCGAAAGTATGTGTTGCGTCATGTGCCTCAAATAATGTTTGATTTTGCACTTAGTTTCTGCTGCTATACACCTCAAAATGTCTTAGAAATGAGCAATATATGCCACATTTCAATTCCACTGAAGGTTCAGTGACACAAGTCTTCACATTATTGCAAAATAATGGATAAAGTGTGCACCATTTCAAATGAAAGCACACATTACCATGTTGTGCTGCCCTAATAATTTAAAGAACACTTTAATTCATGTTACAAGTCATCCTATTTGAATGGCAAGTTTGTACATTACTCCATGAACCAACTGTATTGGCATAACAAACCAAATTGTGTTGATGTAAATGGTTTACTTACCACTCTCTAGCACTGCTCCTTGCCTGATTGTGTAAACACTCAGGAAGGATATGGTGCACACACTCAGAAAGAATGACTCTCCTCAGAAAGGATGCGTTTTGATTTCCCTCCCTGATATATGGTGTTCTGTCAATGTTTTTGTTGTGTTAGCAACAAAGTTCTGTCAAATAATGTTGCTAACGTCAGCAAAAGTGTTGCAAACGTCAGTGTTGCTAACATCATCTCTGTTTAACAGACACACCTTCTTTATAATTTCAGCAGCCAGTTGAATGGTGGTTGAGGTCAAAGTTGAACGTCTGTTCTGGCTTATACATAAATATTTAATTCTAGTCCAAAAAACTAAAACATACATGTAGGAAGGTTATACATAGCTGTCTCCATGTTGCTAACGTCAGTATTTTAGTTCTTGACAGAAATGACATTAGCAACATTAAAATGTCCATTTCGATGACCTTTGAAGTAAGACATAAGAAGTAAATCTGTGAAATTAAATATTATAACTCATTAAAAACACACTTATCCTTTGATACTATCAAAAACACAGATGCCTGAGTTAGAAATAGCTTGGTTGCAAAAACAATAATGTTTGACAGACAGATTGCATACTTCATTTTGCTTTGCATAATGTTAAGAAATCGCACATTAAAATCATATTTGATTATCAAATACATTTTTTCTGAGATTATTATAAGTCACTCCAATTTTCTGTAATTTTGTTTGGGTGTGAATCTGACATTATGAAGATAGGACCATCTTATTGGAGGTAGATCATTCCGTCAAAAACTCAACACTTTTAGATGTTCATCACCTATTTAGCCCTTTTATGGGCCTAATATTTTGGACCAAGATTGATTAATATTGTTTTTATGAGTATGAAAGACAATTGCAGACAAAATACATTTGTCATCATGCATCAGGTCCAAGGCACTGAAGCCCCAAACAAATTTGACGGAAATTGGCCATTCTAATTTAGAATGTGTCTCCTGTCTATTATAATAAGACCAAATGGGTATGGTAGTATTTTGAGATGTACTCCACGAGTTGAAGATATCCTGAGTCCTCTGTACCCACGAGTGCGTCAGCACGAGTGGGTACAGAGGACTCGGGATATCTTCACGAGTGGGAGTACATCTCAAAATACCACCATATAACCATTTGGTCTTATTTATACCCCATATTGTAACTCAAAAGAAAGCTGAACTTTTCTCTGATGATCAATACTCAACAGTGGCCTCAGCCAATCAGAGCACAGATAGCAGAAATGTTGTGACATCACCATGGCCATGACGTCACAATGGTAAACAATGCAATGACATCATCGACAATCATCAAACCATTAAGTATACAAAAAACCATTGAGTATACTATGAGGTTATACCATGGGTAGGTGCAGTACATCCCTAGTATACTCCCCGAGACTCAAGTATATTCCCGAGACCCAAAGGGTCGAGGGAATATACTGGAGTCGAGGGGAGTATACTGGGATGTACTGCATATGCCCATGGTATGACCTTTTTATCCCATGTCTAGGCACATTTTCAAAATAATTTTAAAAAATTTCTTATAAATAAGTTCATTATAACTGTTTCTTGCAATCCTCTCTTGCACTGATAATTCTTCCTTCAGTAATATTTTTATTATGGCAAGAGTTTTTAAGATATCATATTGATATTTTGGATCAATAACCTTAACAATAGGACGGACGTGACTGGTAGATATGGTAGAGCTGGTATATTTAGATCCTGAGATATAGAATTAAACAGCAATGAAACTTAAAAAACCTGTTGACACAAAATCTGTAATGTAACGCTTGTACTAAAAATTCCTGTTTCAGTAACAATTTTTTCATGGCAAGGGTTTTCGAGATATCAACGTGAAATTTTAAATCAGTGACCTTTGAAATATGAAAAAAAAAGTCTGGTGAAAATTATAGATCTGTTGTTATTATATCCTGAGATATAGAATAAAACGGCAATGGACCTTGAAAATATGTTGACTCAAATATGTGATTTCACGCTAGAACTGAAAATTCTTGTTCCAGTTATAATTTTTTCGTGACCAGAGTTTTTGAGATATCGTCTTCAAATTTTGGATTTGAAATCTATACTATATGTATAACAGTATATGCTAACTTTTATACACCTGGGTTGATTAGATCCAGAGCAATTAAATAAAACGGCAGTGGAATGCAGAAAAACGTTTCTGAAATCAATTCACAACTTAACTGAAACTATACCAATAAATTGAATTTAACATTATTACTTTGTCTGTTGTGAATTCTCTGGCGGCAGTTAAACTAGGCCCTGCAGGAACTCCACTAACTAATTGTAAAGATTAGTTGCTTCCCTAAGATTCCATCAGAAGGTGTAAAATAAAGACAAAGATTGGAATTGGTCTTCACTCCTTGATAGCTGGATATAAACTGATTTATTCAGGGTACATACAAGATGGCTGCCGTTCCAGCCCATTGAGCATGAGTACATAGATAGACACCTAGTGGCCACTGGGCCAAGGGGAGCTGAGGGGGGGTCAAACACCCTGCCCCCTTGCTCAGTCCCCATTACCATTACTTTAGTGTAGATGAGACAGCTTCCCTTTGTAGTTGGTTTGTCCTGCTATTAAATTACCCCCATACATTCCATTCCTGCAATTGATAAGTTTGGAATTACCCAAGCTACTTTGGCTTGATTGGAGGTGGTACCTGATAGGCCCCTTTGTGTACCCTCAATGGGAACTGGCATTGACCACAGTTGGTGGTCAATTCCATTTCCACACCTGAGTAGCCAAGGGCCATTCAAGGGCCACCTGGGTCCAAATGAGCCAAGTGCTGTTTGTGGCTTCAAAGCCATTGTGTGTGTGAATTGAATGGTATGCTAGTCCTAGTGATTCTAAATGACCAACTGTCAATGAGGAAGCTCTCCCATGTGGGAGTGAAGTGTGACACAGCCCTGTTATACAATAGATATGAAATATGATATAGCAATTATAGATATGAGTATTGCTTATACAAGAAACTTACATATGCCCCCCCCTATAAGTAGATCTATGGAATAACATGGAGTAGATCGTTAACAGTGATTGGGGTCAAGTTTGTTGAATCTGATCTGATGAGCAATACATGGAATAAGTGAGCATTAGTACCATTGTTTATTTCCTACATCACTGATGCAGTATACCAATCAAAGACATGTCCTATTTTAAAGGTCCAGTCTCCTGTCAAAATAATGTGGTACTAAAGATGAGAACTGTGTCACCCAAAATAGAAAAGAAAAAAAAAATTTTGGTTTTTTGTAATTTGGCTTTACCCCTAATAGGTATTCCTATGACCAACCTTACCCCTAGTGGGTGCTACCATGTGATTGACTACTTCTAATGCTTAAACATGTTAAATCTGACTTGACAAAGTAATTGCTTAATGAATTGAGTATATGTTCTAACAAGGTAAACTAGTTGGGCAAATGCTGCTGGCTCTGTAAGAGAGCTGTTGGTAAACCAATAACATGTACAGCGCATACATGATTTACAATAATGTGGTCCTGGTACTTGAGCTTCGCGACCTCTGTGTTTGGTCCTGGTACTTGAGCTTCGCGACCTCTGGACTTGCTTGTGGTACTTGAACTTCTCGATCCGTGTTTGTTGTAGCACGTGTCACATTTGTAACTATTGCTGTCCTCGCAAGGGAGTTATTTGTGACCGTGAGTGAGCGCGGGTGCATTTAGCAGCCATCTTAGCAGAGCGCTATTCAAATGAACATGAGGGTGGTGACTGCCTAATATTAAGATGTTGAATCAACAAGGATGAAGCAAACGACGTACTGGCAGCCACCAGGCCCAAAATATACACAATTATATTAACAATGATTTAACTTATGGGGTAACTGATATGTCAAACGTCACTCAGTCTGTAGTCAGTAAGGGAGGATGTCTGTGGGATCTTTAGGTGGTGTGGCAGTGGAGGCAGTGCTGGCCAACGTGAGGTGACAGGTGCTGAAGGGTCATGGTAGCGCACGTGTGGTGTCTGTGGTGTTGTAAGTGGCAGGATTTCAAAATCAGAGATTTTCTCTTTGATAAATGTGTAAACTGAGGTCCTGAACCTCTTGCACTTAACGATAACCACAATGAGCGCCACTACAATAAGGCCTATAAGGACCGCATTTACAGTTCCAAATATGTCTAATTTGTCTAATACAGAGGTTTTGATCTTAACCTCTGGTAAGATGATTTGGCTTATTGATGCTGTTACTGGAGATAGGCTGGCCATGGATTTTAATTTGGGAACATTGCTTACTATAGCCTCAGCTTTAAGATTGAGTGATAGATTGAACATGGCCGGAACATCAATTGATGGCATAGTGTACCGTTTGTTGAGAAACTTTTGACTAATGCAATTGACTGACCATTGATCGGAACTGATGACACAAGGTTCTAAGCATGTCAAGTTGTAAGCGCCTGGCGATAGATTGAGATATCTTGATTTCTGGCCAGCACATCTGACGGCAATCCTTTGATTCCACGTGGTTAGTGCAAATTGGTTGACATCAAGGTTGACCAGTACTGGCTCATTTTTGTGAGCTCTGATATCTACCGTGCAAGTGGCCACCAGGGCTTTGTTATTGGTGATTAGACCTCTTGCACATTTCATCATGGACGAGCCAAAAGAGATTGAGGGCTGGCAGACAATGGGATTATGATATTTCCATTTAAGGGGTTCAAACATTGCTCCTGAAATGGTGTCAAATGCATAACTGGGCTTAACGTTAATTGTTACTTTATAAGTTGAATTTGACACCGGTACTGGATGAGCAAGAATGTGGTAGAGTAAATATGGGGTGTCCGCCAGCAGAGGTATTTCAATTTGATAATAGATTGACTGTGAGGATGGTAGCCATATGGGCTTTTCTTCAATATATTGATAATACCAGTGAATTTCGTCCACGATGAGATGTTGGCCAGCTGCTTCTGTCAGTATCTGTCGGAGGTGGTCAGGGGACAGTAGATCAGTCGTCAGCCTCCCCAGGTCCAAGGCTTGCTGCTGGCGCTTAAAAAGAGCAGAAAAAGCAATATATTCATTGAGAGTTTGTGATAAAACATCCATGTAACGATCAAGTTGCGTGGTAATGATTAACAATGCAATTTGCTGAGATTGTTTATAAGTGGTAACTTGATTTGCTATCATGACATCATTCAATGAGTTGTAGTGCTGAATTAATGACGCCTGTTTATCAGCCAAGGCCAAGGTGAGGGAACGTGTTTGATTCAGGACTGAGGCCATGGTGTTGGATGCATGTGCTAAATCTTTCTGGTTGCCCTGTAATTCCAGCATGGCCGCCTTAAAACGCCTGAGTTGACTGGTGGTAGCAACCCCAAATAAAGCATTTAAAATTGTGCCACCAAAGTCTAATAACCCACGTTTGGACCTCCTTGAACGTGATTCTGCTTTCTTTAGGACGTCTAACATGTGTTGACGCCTGCTTTGTTGTAAGTGAAAGTCTGCATCTGAGTGAACTTTCTTGATTGATGCAAATACTGTGCTTAGATGGTTAATCTCTGTGGCCAAGGCTGCAGGGAATTCAGGTTGATCTAGCGTTACATAAACATGCCAAGTCGCAGCTATCTGGCGTAAGGGTTCACCTCCTCTGATACTGACGCCATCAGGCAATGGCGTGACAAGCACTGGAGTCTTTGCTGCCTGAATCTGATGCAATCCGCTGAGAGCTAGTAGCATTAATAGAGGCAACATGATTAAGGAACCACTTAACTTGAGCAATTGTTGCAATGCGTAGTCTCTTCTGTTGTTGTGGTGATGGAATCAACTCTTCAGGTAGCTGTCTTTTGACTGCACGCTGTAGGAATGCTCGTTGCCTCTTCAATTGTGGCTGTTGTAATTGTGGCTCTCTTCGCTTGAGCTGCGGCTTCGGGACAGGCTTGGGTGGCAGTCTGTGAGGCGGCTGTGTCCGTGATCGAGCAGGTTTCCGCGTTGTGCTGTGATGTGCTTTGCTCAGTGGTTGACGACTAGTGAGGTCCTGAGGTGTCTGATGGGAGATGGGCTGTTCCACTCTACGTCTCTTGTGTGCGCGCACCGGAGCTGGTGGGCTGCCCTCGTCATCGTTGACTGGCTGTGGAGGGGGTAGCAAGAAGGCACGCTTTGCAATGCGTGACCCCTGGCGGGGGTTTCTGAGTGGTCTCTTGCATAGGACGTCCCAAGCGATGTTGGGGTCTACCAGCTTGACCTTGTTAACATTCAAGGTCTTGATGTTTCCTGATTGCTGGTGACGTAGCTTTAGGACCTTGCCCTTGACCTTAATGACCTCCCATTGTGGGTCCCATCTAGACGTGAGGGATAAGCCCTCCTGCACCTTGACGACCACAGTGTCTCCGACCTTGACCTCTTTGTTGTTCGCTTGTCGTTCTAACCTCTCCCTATTGTGATACCTAGATTGCCCGCAGAGCAGTAGCCACATCATTCAGCCGTTCATCTAACAATTGGGTCTGGGGAAGAAGTTTCGAAAGTGGTAGTCGTGGCCTGCGTCCGTAATGCAGGAAATAGGGTGTGTAGCCATGTACACTTGACACAGAGCAATTGTACGCAAGTAATGCTGGACCAAGTTGGTCCTGCCAGGTGGATCTGTCATTGTTGACCAACTTGGCTAGGATGGCCTTGAGTGTGCCGTTGAAGCGTTCACACTTGCCATTAGCCTGGGGGTTGTACGCTGTTGTTGTCCTGTGCTCTATGCCCAGATCGTGTAAATAGGATCTGATGGCATGTGAATTGAATTCACAACCGAGGTCCGAAAGAATGACATCAGGATATGAATGCCTGGGGAAATATTCTCTGGTGAGAACCTTCCAGATTTCGTGACTGGTTTTCCTGGGGATTGGAAATGCTTCTGCCCAACCTGTGCAATGATCCACGATTGTGAGCACATATTGATTTCCTTGAGGAGATGGCACAAGTGGTCCAATGAGATCCATTGCGATAAATTGGATCGGTGCTGTAGAAATGGGCATTTCACCCATTGGTGCTCTCTGTGCTGATCTGGAATGTGCAATGCAGATTGGGCAATTTGAAGTAAATTGTGCGATATCTGCTTTCATGTCTGGCCAGACAAAAGCCTCCTGTAATTTTCGCATGGTCTTCATGAAAGACATGTGTCCCACGTCTTTATGCGCTCTAGTGATTGCATGTTGTCTGAAAGAGGGGGGTAGCACTAGCCTGGGGTGATCTGTTGCCTGCTGAAAGGGCCGCTTTGTGGAGTACAAAAGACCATTGATGACCACATAACTGCTTTCCTCATTGTGTTGTTCCGTCCATTCAGTCATGTCCTGTTGTTGTTGAGCCACGCGGCCAAGGTCTATGTCATACAAGTGTGGCATTGGATCATCTGCTGGGGCGAGAGGTAATTGATCACCTAACTGCCAATAACCCACATCAAATGTGTTAATGGAATCCTTCTGTTTGATGCGGGAGAGCATGTCAGCCCTGATGTTCAACTTGCCTTTGTGGTACTTAATTTTGCAATTATACTCGGCCATGAGGACTGCCCATCTCTGGATCTTAGTGTTGTTTAGATGCTTGGTGAACAGGCTGAGAATCGGTTTGTGATCCGTGTACACGGTATATTCTGCACCAATTAAGTAGGCTCTGAGCTCCTTGAGACAATGTATGACAGCGAAGGCTTCACGCTCAATGGTGGCCCATCGTCTTTGAGTGTCTGAGAGTTTTTTGGAGACATACACAATTGGTCTTTCAAGGCCTGCTTGATCCACCTGACAAAGTATGCCACCCACTGCGTAATCGCAGGCGTCTGTGTACAATAAAAAAAGTTTATCAGTTTGTGGGTGCGCCATGACTTGATCACTGACTAGTGCTGCCTTCAATTGATCAAATGCCTCTTGCTGCTCAGCGCCCCATTGAAATCGAGCGTGCTTCTTTGTGAGGAGTACCAGCGGCTCAGCGATGCGTGCATAGCCCTCAATGCAGGAGCGATAATAATTGGCCATACCCAATAGAGACCTGATGCCTGCTATTGTTGTGGGTGCCTCCATGCGTACAATGGCGTCTTCTTTGGCTGGGTCCGCCCTGAGGCCTTGTTCACTGACAATGAAACCTAGCAATTTGACCTCTTTGAGTCCAAAGACACATTTGGCTGGGTTGAGACGTAAATTGAATTCTTCTAATCGTGCAAAGATCAACTTGAGATGTTCTAAGTGCTGCTCTTCACGATGTCATCAATATAAAATAAAGTAAACTGACCTATGTAGCCTTTGAGAACGATCTCCATAGCACGTTGAAATTGTGCCGACGAATTGGCGAGGCCCATGGCCAATCGAGTCCAATGGAACAGGCCCCTATGACAAATGAAGGCCGTCTTCTCTTGGTCCCTGGGATCGATAGGTAGCTGGTGGAAGCCAGATTTCAGGTCCAAAGTGGAGAATATTTTCGCTCCCTGTAACTGATCGAAAATATCCCTGATCAGTGGTATAGGATAAGCATCCTTTTTGGTGACGTTGTTCAGCTTTGTGAAATCCACACAAAAGCGCATTGAGCCATCTAATGGGTCACGCTTGGGGACGAGAACAACGGGTGACGCCCATGGGGATGACGAGGGTTTAATTACTCCCTGCCTCAAGAGTTCGTCAATGTGCTCATCCAAGGCTGCTCGTTTCTTCAAGGGCAGTCGATAAGGTCTGCGTCTGATCGGATCTCCATCCGTGATGATGCGGCATTGCAAGCTGGGGTGACAGCCGAGATCCTCACCCTGTGCAGCAAATATGTGTTCATGATCCAAGACACATTGTTTGATGGCTGTGTTGTGCACCGTGGGTGGTCGAGGACCGAGCGAGTTGATTGCCATTGACGGTGGTCGTGGCAACAATGGTAGAACTTTGTTGTTACAGCGTAATACCCCATTGTCATAGTCAATCAATGCTTTGGTAGCTTTCAAAGCGTCCCTGCCCAGAATCAGGGGGTGTGCAAGGTCTTCCACAACAATGACATCAATAGGGCCTAGGGTTCGTTCCTGCAACTGAGTGGTGCCTAAGACTATGATGTTGTGTCCAGTGACTCCCACCAGCTCAATAGAGTCTTTCAATACAGGGGATCGACCGGTTTGCTGGCAATATAGTTGAAATTCATAGCGTCGCAGGATGGTTCGACAAGCGCCTGAATCGACCATGGCAAATATACGTATGTTGTTAAATACCAGGTCAATGTAGACAAACCCCCCCTGGTTTCTTCGTGCGTCAGCTGCCATTTTCTTTCTGCAATCCTTTTTGGTATGATTGGGCTTTTTGCAATATGCGCAAACAGGTCTGCCCTCGTCAGTCCATTGGAAGTTGGGGTACTGTTGAGGCATGGAGGGGAAGAAATTTGGCTGAGGTGGCTGAGACGGCTGCTGGAACCCTTGATGTGGCTGTTGATATGCCTGAGGATGTGGCACATAGGATGGTGGCTGTGGTGATTGTTGAGTGACAGCTGGGGTGGAGCATGCTTTGTCCTCAAGTCTTTTGAAGGAGGCCATCAGCTGTGTGAACTGCTTGGCCAGACCAGACAACTGACGTTTCATCTCCGAGCCATCTTTACAGTCTGCGTCTTGGGTCTGAGCCGCCGGGGCTTTGGGTGCATAAGTTTTGGTGATGGCTCTCGGGGCTCCTCCAACAGCTCCTACCTCCATAGGCTCTTCTACTCGTTCTGTGACAGGCGTGGAGCATTGGCCAGCGTGTGCCTTGACGTTTTGTTCGTCAGCCTCATAACGAGCCGCGAAGTCCATGGCTTGCTGGAAAGTGTCTGGGCGACCTTCTCTGAGAATACGACCAACGAGGTCGGGATTGTCTAAACCTGCCAGATATTTAAGGCGTAAATACCGAGTGGCCATTGGATCCCTGGCGTGGCCTGCAGCCAACGGGTATGCCAGTTGCACTGCTTGCTTGAAACGCCTGCCGAACGTGGCTGTCGTTTCATATGGGCCCCGTTTAATTGAATCAACTTGATTGCATAAGTGCTCTGTTTCTTGAGGAGGTAGAAACTGCGCCTTGAGATGATCTCTAAGCTGGGCCCAGGTGACAAACGTGCGGTTGCGGCCATTGAGGAATAACTCCATTTCATCCTTCAGGTCCCCAGAGGCAGTGAGGGTGGCTATTCGAACCGTCTCTGTGGTGTAAGAGATGGTCATTTCAATGTCTTTGAGCCATTGTCGAGTGAGCTTTGCCGTAGAACCATCACATTTGGTTATGAGCTTAGCTCTAAGGTCTGCTTCTTTGAGAGCATCCTGCTTGATCTGGTGCTCTCTGCGAGCCCTGTCTGTGTCGACCTTGTCCTTGGCCTCTTGAAAATTGGCCTCTCTAATGGACTTGCGATCCTCTTGATCCTGAGTGAGGAAACGACTGAAGAGAGTGAAAAACTCTACCATCTGTTGTTGCGTAGCTGGAGGCTGTTGAGCTGCACCAGCTGGTACAGGTGGGACTTGCCCCGCAGGTGGTTGCGGTCCTTGGGGCTGCTGCTGTCCTTGGGCGGGTTGCTGGCCCAGCTGTTGAGGCATCCTGAAGCCTGCAAATGGATTGGGTAGACGCCCACCTGGCATTTAGATACTCGTGAAGACAGTCCTAAGGTGAGTATTCCATAAAGAGTTGTAGAGTGAGTATTCCAAGAAGAATTTGTTTGTGAGAATTTAAAGGTTGGGCAACTTTAAATTGAGTGTTCAAACTTTAAACTGAGTGTTCAAACTCCGTCGGGTCACCAGTGTGAATTCTCTGGCGGCAGTTAAACTAGGCCCTGCAGGAACTCCACTAACTAATTGTAAAGATTAGTTGCTTCCCTAAGATTCCATCAGAAGGTGTAAAATAAAGACAAAGATTGGAATTGGTCTTCACTCCTTGATAGCTGGATATAAACTGATTTATTCAGGGTACAAACAAGATGGCTGCCGTTCCAGCCCATTGAGCATGAGTACATAGATAGACACCTAGTGGCCACTGGGCCAAGGGGAGCTGAGGGGGGGTCAAACACCCTGCCCCCTTGCTCAGTCCCCATTACCATTACTTTAGTGTAGATGAGACAGCTTCCCTTTGTTGTTGGTTTGTCCTGCTATTAAATTACCCCCATACATTCCATTCCTGCAATTGATTAGTTTGGAATTACCCAAGCTACTTTGGCTTGATTGGAGGTGGTACCTGATAGGCCCCTTTGTGTACCCTCAATGGGAACTGGCATTGACCACAGTTGGTGGTCAATTCCATTTCCACACCTGAGTAGCCAAGGGCCATTCAAGGGCCACCTGGGTCCAATTGAGCCAAGTGCTGTCTGTGGCTTCAAAGCCATTGTGTGTGTGAATTGAATGGTATGCTAGTCCTAGTGATTCTAAATGACCAACTGTCAATGAGGAAGCTCTCCCATGTGGGAGTGAAGTGTGACACAGCCCTGTTATACAATAGATATGAAATATGATATAGCAATTATAGATATGAGTATTGCTTATACAAGAAACTTACAATGTGTTGCAAAATACTTTCTAAAACAATATAACAAAATAAAAAGGGGTCCTCATCCCGACAGAAATTTTTATAAATCAGTATTTGTTCAACAAAGTCATTTTGGAAAGACTTAGTGAATTTTCCGAAAATCGCTTTGGAAAATTTTCTATACCAAAGAGAAAGTCAAATCTGCCTTAATCTGATGTATTATTTTCTTCTGGATCTAATGCTTCAAACCGTATCTCTCTACAGTATCTGCACTCAAAGTGTCTCATGGGGGGTCAAAATAAAGGTTTGTACATGAGAATTTCCTTCATGCTATCACACTGTAAATTTTGAATTTTGAGTTAGCTTAATTGATTGAGTGAGATGGTTGCACAATTCCTTTGAGCCAAGATAGCTTGTTGTTTGCAAGTTATAACAACATAAAGATTATCATAACTCAAAACAGCAAGCTATCACGGCTCAAATAAATTGTGCAACCATCTCACTCAATCATTTGAGCTAACTAAAAATTTCAGAATTTACAGTGCATGAAATGAACATATTAAAGATTCATAAATCAACAAGAACACATGTGATTTGTTGGTTTATCACCAAATTGCCACTCCATAAAGTAGCCAAGGTCTGAATTTTTGAAAAAAAAAGTTTATCAGAAAAAATGTCCATGTGAATACTAATTTAACCATTTTTGCTATGGAAATCCAGCCATCTTGTTGTATAGAACCCCCAAAAGCAATACAAAACTTAAATTTCGATGAAATATGGCAGAACTTTTTTTCCAACGATTTTTATGACGAAATTATAGAAATTAAATATTCCTTACTCTCAAAGTTTATATTTTAGAGTGTTTAGTAAGGTTTTAGTCTCAATAGACACATGATTTCCAAGGTAAATAGTGCTTAGGCATCCTACTAACTCAAAGTCAAGTTGAAGTTTTGTTGCTGCATGATTTGAACTCATAGTGTTTCCTTTGTGTGAAAGACCATGTTCTAGAGAGAAAAATCACCGAAAATGACCAAAAATTGAGGCTCAGAAAAAAAAGTCAGCTTCTATCGCTCCATAAACAAGATATTTACACATCATCTTGTTTAGTCACTCTGTTATTTGTGAAAAATTGCAGTTATAATGATATATTACATAAAAAATAAGTGCCTTTTACTCTCAAGTTGGATTTTCTCATAATAGTGCAATTTAATAATCTAAAAACATTTATCTTTATTTTCTATATTTATAAATACCCTTTTTAGGCATCCCGGTTAAATTATTTATTTAGCCATGTTCTTTTCTTTAACGAATCTAGTGTTAAAAGACTTGAATCAGAGCGAAACTTATGATGTACTGGAGAGGACATTTTGTGACATAATGAATTTTTATTTCTAAGAAAATGTATGTGCATTGCCTGCATATCTTTTTAACTTGCATTTGTCACATTGATGTACAGACACACAATCGAGAAAAGAAAACACAAATAGCTTGTTTTTTCCTTCCGAATCCTGAGTGTTTTTTCCTCGTACTGGAGAGGACACATTTTTTTGACATCATATTCAAGCCTCAAATTCCGTAAACAAGGTATATATTCTGGAATGAATCTTTTTGATTTACCTTGAGACATCTCTCCAGCTACAAAATTGACACAAACGGTAGACACACTCTTTAATACTGATTCATAACATCATGTGCAGTAATAAATGGTCCATCGAAGACAAACTTTTTGACACATGCCATTTTCTACATTTTGGGAGACAGCTCCTTTGGTATATAACTTATTCACATGAAACCTGTTGTATTTTATGCCCAAGACATAGGTCCAGACAGGCATCATTAACATGAATCACAACTGCCTCCATTTGCTTTTCTGTGTTGCCATAAAAATATGTGTAGCTGCTTGGGAGACACAAAAAAGTGCAAAAATTGGTCATAAATCCCCTGCTGTATCAAAACTAAGTATCATAGCAAGGTAAAATTTGGTACACATGTACTTCAATGTAGTACAAGACTGCCACCAAATTTCTGTGCACCTGTCATACTTTTCTCAGAGTAATTGCTTACAGTGAAACACTTTGATATAGGAAAAATCCTTTCAGGTTCATGTTGATTTTTGCATTCTGTGAGTCATGATACACCATGATTTGTCATGATCATTACATTAGTATTGGAAAAATATATGCAGCTGATGATTCATGATCACTACCATGAAATATAGTTGTAAATGTGACTAAATATGTGATACACTTTGACATGGGATGATGAGTCATCATAGTCAAGTTTTGTCATAACTGCATAACCACAGCCCATATGCTCGAGAGATTTTGTTCGTCAGCTGTTGAGAGCACTAATGCCAGTCCAAGGCAACTGGAGGCCAACAGGATGATGCCATGGGAGGAGGAGCGGTTATGGATAATATAAAATACACTATATATATTGTTTTATTGACACAAGAATATCAGTAATGATACATTTGTCAATGTTAGTATTGTGAGAAAACATTGGTTAGTAAAATGTGATAATATTTAATAGTATAAAAATTTTATAAGTATATATATATATACAATAAAAATGATAACTTTCATAAAATAGGACATGTAGGTTATATTACTTAAGGTTCCAGCCACCGTTTACTTCCACTAATCAATCATGTTACATCTAATGAATAGTATATAACAATTTATACCTAGTTATCAAAAATATAAATATGTTTAAAAAGCGATTTTCCAGACAAACAACTAGGAATAATAAATAATAATACAGTGCATACATTCATTTTCAACATTGATATCATAATATCTGTCAATAATCATAGTGAACTAAAAATAATAGGCCTGTAACCACTTTAGAGACAAAGCATCAAAAAGCATTCACATCTATATAGTATATTCATATATATAGTATATTCATTACTTTTCAGCATTTATGTATAATAATATCCCTTAATAATCATATTCTTTTGCAAGCTAATACAATTGTACATTTTTCAGAATGTTCATGATATATTATTTCGGTCTAATGTACACGATGGTGTCATAAAGAGTTTGCAGTTATAATCTTGCAAAATGTCATCAAGAATATTTACAGAGATTTGCACAATAAGTGTATATTGTAAGTAAAATGGTGTATCAAATTATCTATACATTGTAACATAACTCATGTGAAGGTAGGAGATGTTCTGTTATACATCAGCCTGTTGCAGGAACTTTCCAAGGCTAATTTGCATTTCGGCCTCTTTACTGCTCATTATCGCTATAAACTTATCTGTGTCATCAAGTGATCTAAAGTTATTTATCAGATTTTCTGCTATCTGAAATAGTTCATTACGGTTGCTCTGATTGCTTGGGCAAATAATCAGGCAGTGTATTTCATCTTCAGTCATATTTAAGCTACATTTCTCACAGATTCTATCTTCTGCCGGAATTTTTGGCCGTTGATGGCGACCCGTTTCTATACGTAGACTATGCGAGCTTGTTCTAAATCTGGCAATTTTGGTTATGATTTTACCGCTATGTCTTAAAAGCAAGTACGGCTCTAACCTGCAGTCTGTTTTAAATAGTTTATATGTTCTTAATTTAGGTTGCTGTGTACTGTCATTTATGGACTCGATTAATCTCATCTGTTCAATTTCATACAATTTTAGTTTAGTTCTACTGCCTATACGGTCAATGTTATGGCTCCCACTGTCATGCATGTTATAAAGAATATTACAGTTATTTAGAATCTGGATCACTTTACACTGTAAAATCAGAGGCACTGATTCAGCTCAATTGATTGAGTGAGATGGTTGCACAAGTTGATTGAGCTAACATAGATTAATGTTTTAAGCTGAGATAACTCAAAATACCGAGCTGAGATAGCTCAAAATACTAAGCTATGTTGACTGAGGTGAATTACAGCTCAAAATATTGAGTTTTGTTGACTTATTTTTAGTTGTTTTTCATTTATATTTGTGTGACCTGTCTTATAAAGATATTTATGAATATGGGCTGTAATCCTGAAATAATGTTTGATCTCTCAAGGGATCCACCTGATCCAGTATGCTTCATTTCAGCACATCATGGACAGGCCCAAGATGCATTCAACAAAGACCATTGCATCACAAGGAGATTTAAAATTTAGTTTCTTGTGAATAAATCCCAATGGCCTGTGGCTCATCTCAGTTGGTATACAGTGCTAGAAGCCTATATTTGAACACACTCTGACTTGGAAATGTTGGTTGACGTGTGAAAGCATGCATCTAATTACTCCCACAAATTAATTTAAGAGAGATAAAAATAAAAAAGTATCCAGCTAAAGTGGTGTGCTACTCATTTTTTCTCTAGGATAGTGTAATATAAATGTTATTTTTTCTTGTAAGTAAATAATTATTTAAAACTAAATGCAGTCTTATGAGAAGTGCTTGTTATAGATGGCGCTATATGTGGTATGACTGAGATGTCAAGCTATCTGCAACAACTGAAGCTTTCATGTTTTCACAGCTTAATGTTATGATTCGTTTGGACAACTTACAGCATTGAGCTATCATACCTTGACAACTTACAGGATTGAGCTATCATAGCTTGAAAATTATTAACATTCTCAGACAGCTCAAATTATTGCATCAACTCAGTTTTCAAATTTTACAGTGTAATATAATTATAGACCTATTTCACTCATTACCCACATTTCTAAAATGTTTGAAATTGCTGTTCATACTCAAGTTTTGGAATATTTACAGGAAAATGAATATATCAACATTGATCAATCAGCTTACCTTAAATTGCATAATACCCAAACAGCTCTACATCGGATTGTTGATGATTGGATTGATAATATTTGTCATAATACATTTACTAGCATTTGCTCTTTCGACATAAGAAAATGTTTTGATACTATTGATCACAAACTGTTACTACAGAAATTACAATTTTATGGCATAAGAGATAATGAATTAAGATGGTTTCAGTCTTACCTTACAAATAGATGTCAGGTTGTTAAATGTCATAACAAAGTATCTGACAAAGTAAATTTAACTTTAGGCGTGCCACAAGGCCCGGTCCTTGGACCGCTACTTTTTGTAATTTTTATTAATGATATTAGTCAACATGTTAATATTGGTACAGTTAATCTATATGCTGATGACTCGCTTATATATTGTACAGGAAATGATTCTGTCGAAGCTTGTGAACGATTGCAAAATTGTGTCAATGATATTGTCAGGTGGTATAAAGGAAATAATATTGTAATAAATGAAGAAAAATGTTGCTAGATGGTCATGTGTCCTAAGCGAAATTCTGATAATAATCTGGTTAATATCTCTGTGAATGACTGTGAAATTTCAAATGTAAAATGTATGAGTTATCTTGCTTTGCAAATTGATAATAACCTTACATGGAATGAGCAAACAAAGATGATATGTAAGAATCTCTATTGTAAAATTTCGAAATTTATGAGAATGAGCAAATTCCTCTCGAAAGACATTTTAATTAAAATTTATAATTCAGCTATCCAACCTACAATAGACTATGCTGTCTCAGTATGGGGATGCACCAGTCAAGTAAATATAGGAAAAATACAGCGACTTCAAAATTATTGTGCCAGGGCGATTGAAAGGAATTTTATGTGAATTATAGGGGGATTTCTTTTGTTAAAAAACTAGGATGGATGAATGTCAAGCAACGTTATTACTATTATCAAACATTATTAATATACAAATGCATACATGGCCTTGCTCCTCAACATCTTGTAAATGAAATTATTTTAGAAAGTGAAATTAAAAACACCAGCACAAGGAAACACCCAATGAATCTATATTTACCAATTCCTCAAAATGAATATCACAAGCGAATGTTTTTTTACAGAGGTGCAAGGTCCTGGAATGCACTGCCAGCTTATTTAAAGGAATGTACAAATTTACAAACTTTTAAGGTATTGTTAAAGAAATTTATCAAAATGCAGCCCATTGAAAATATAGTTGTTGGATGAGATGATGTTATTGTGTTTGTTGCATTATAAACTGTGATATAAACTCAGTGATTGTATTTATAAGTCTATGCCTGTGATTTGAAGCCTAAGTGATATCCAATTTTGTATTTTGATTTTGATTTTAATCCATTTTTGCATATTCAATTCATTTTACAATGTATGTATGATATTATTTTTAATTGTGGATGCTATATTGTTAAGTTTTATCGATTTTACATGTTTTACTATTTGTATATTTTTGATCATATATTTATCTTTGTACGACAAAGGGCCCATTGAAAAACAGTTCGCTGATATGGTAACCCTTTTAAAATATATCCTAAATAAAAAATAAAAATAAATAAAAATATACTTTCATCATTAGCTTGGGTACTGCAATGTTAAATCGGCCTTGGCTTGGCTTGGTGCTTTCTGTAAGGCCAGACATAATTGATCTTCAGTTTCTCTAATCTTCTCAAGGCACTTTTTCTAGGGTAGGTCTGTAGGACGAAAAAGAAGGTGAAATCTCAGTTTTTTATACATGTCAATTTGATAAAAATTGTGGGTATGATAATTTTTTTTTTCCATAGGCAGAAAATCGGTTGGTTCGGTCGCTCTGAGAAGCAAAAAATTAAAAAAGTCTGGCCTAAATGACAATGATGTCCTGTCTAGCCTCAGTAAAGAAAATCATTCCTTCTTTCTCTTATTTACAATGTGTTGTTCGATCTTGAAATCATGTTTTGTATAGCGACTGCTTGAAATAAATAACTGACTCTGGTACATGTATCACAGTGCAGTACTTTCTCCTCCAACCCCCCCCCCTTCATTTTGGCAGATGAATAGGAAATTGTCATCATGAAGGAAGACCAATCACTGCCAGAGCCTGGTTACGACAAATCATCCAAATGATGACCAATCATCCCATGTCAATATCTTTCATACACAGCTTTAGATCTTACAGATTCACAGCTATGGCATGTAATCTCGATCATGAATCATCAACAGCATATATGCTTCCTATACTGATGCAATGATCATGACAAATCATGGTCTATCATGACTCACAGAATGCAAAAATCAACATGAACCTGAAAGGATTTTTCCTATATCAAAGTGTTTCATTGTAAAGACGAAAAATCGGCTGAGTGCAAATACCGTAAAACTGCCCAGTGGCAAATTGCAAAAGAGTGGTCGTTTTTTGTACTCTGAAAATTACAACAAAAGATCATAAAGCAGCAGCAGAGAATGTGACGCTATACAGACTTTCTGTGGGTGTGTCTGAAAACTGCTCTCTGATTCGTTGTTTTCAGTATATTCCCTGTAATTACAGGGGAAAAACGTCGTATACAGGTCAGATGACCTATACTGCTTTTTCTCCCCTATACTGACTTTTTCCCTTCTGTATTGCCCAGGGAAAAACACAGTATCGGGGAGAAAATGTGCCAAGACATGGGATAAAACGCAATACCACATGGGATATATCCACTGCTTTTTCATGTGGTATTGTAAACATTATGGGGTATTGCCGTATACTGGTTGTATGAGAATCCCACTAGGTGACATCCATCTTCTCATTCATGTATGGGTATCTCCAATGTTCGAAATAAGGTGGGTTAAGGGGGCTTTGACCCCCCAAATTCTATATGGACCCCCCCTCAAGCACATTTTTTAGAGGGACCCAGGGGGGGGGGGGCCTGAAAAAACTCCCTCAAATACTAATACTGCATGATTTAATCCAGAAACATGACTTTCAGAAGTAATTTTCTGACATAAAACATGCTTAAAACACTCAGAATTCATTTCAGAGTACATGTAGTCCTTTCTGAATCCCCTCAGCTTTTGGGGGCCTCCGATGGCCTGCGGAACTCAAGCCTAAAAAGTTTTTACACTTGCAGCCTTGCCACTGACAGACAACCTCAAATGACATGAGCTATTTCGACCACTGGCACTGTGCACTAACGACAGGGGTACCCTCGCCATCAGGGCAGCCATCACAACTCTCGATTCACGGCAATTTTCTGTCATCCTGAGCTTATTTCATGAAATCCAAAGCCCATATTTGTCAAGCATGTAGTTCAGATGTTAAACTAACCCTAGGACACACCTTCCATGTGTGATTAGTCACATAATTATCAGATTTTGCCCTTGAAATATAGCGTCATGGCGAGGGTAACAAAAAAACCTGTCGAGGGTAACACCATTTTCAAATATTGTCATGGTGAGGGTACCACCTATAATGACTGTACGGAAATGCTTCTTTTTCAACCATTGTTACAGTGTGATATAAACAGCAATGGTGATATTATGAGACTTACTAGAAAAAATGGATAAGATATGACAGATAGATAGGTAGATACAGACAGACAGACAAATTTTTTATTGACCTGTGTAAAAAATATACACCCAGCCCTATATGGGCTTACAAGTCATCAAAACAATTCAAATGTAACTTTAACAACAAATTTTATAGAAACTACTAAAACATTTATATTCGCATATCTACATTATTTAAACAACAAACTTCTTCGATACACTTTACTAGAAAATCTTGTTAAGATAAGATCGATACATAGATAGGTAGATACACACCAGAAAGATAGATAGGTAAAAAGATAGATAATAGATACTATTGGTCTAACTCTTGTACATATTGTTTATGAAGTTGTTTGCCTATCTATTGGTCTAACTCTTGTACATACTGTGTATGAAGTTGTTTGCCTATCTATCTATCTATCTATCTATCTATCTATCTATCTATCTATCTATCTATCTATCTATCTATCTATCTATCTATCTATCTATCTATCTATGAAAGAAAGGCAATAGAGACACTGAAAGAATTTAAAAACATCTCAAATACATATGGTCAGACACTTAGTTTGAAAGAGTATGTCTTCACTATTATTATTACTATGATGACATGGCTTCTTAAAAGTAGTACTGGGTAGTTAGCTCCGTAAACCATCATAGCATCAAAACATGGTGAGTCTCACATGAAAACCTTAATAAAAGGCATAATAATCATTTTAAGAAAGTATCACTGCGGATGGTATTGTTTTGGCAGCTAGGACATTTTGCGCAACAATCTTACTTAAAATCCCTTTCCCACTGAACACAAGGGCTGCCCGAAAACAAGGAAGAAGCGGAACTGGTTACAGCTACAGTCAAAAGGATAGACTGAAGGAACCATGCACTGAACACGTCATGCATTGTCTGTATCAAACTTTATAACATCATGAAATACTCAACCACTTTTGAATATATGTCCTTTTGACTTAAGCTTTAATGCATGGTTTTGCAATGCTATAGCATGCAATGCTGTGTAGCCATATACAAGTAAGTGTAGTCAAATGCCTGGAAACGTGTATAGCTATGCAATGAGGGCAGAAAAATTAAACACGTTTAATTTGAATGCAACAGGGCTGCATTTTCGGCAATGCAAGCCAATTTGTAGACCAATGTCAAGGAATGCAGTCTGATGTGGACATACATGCACGTGAAGTCTTTACAGTTGGCAGCAAAATTATTCAACCCCTTTTATTGTATTTTCCCATTGAATTCAATAGTTGACAAGTCTTGCAAAAGTGAGGGTAGTGACATGAGCATGTATCAAATCATGAAAAAAAAGATAGCATCACATATTAGACAACATAATGCCAAACTGCTGTGAAGGAGACCTAGATTGGACAGGCAGTTTGCATTTACGATAGGGGTCAAACATTTGCGAAATTATTCAACCCCCTTCCTTCCATTGGAATAGCATTGGAGCAGGGGGTTGAATAATTTTGCAAAATTTGTGACCCATATGTGAAATGGAGCCTGCCATTCATATTTAGTTATACCTCACAGCAGATTTAGTATATGTCGTCTAGTACGTGATGCTATCATACTTTTTATGATTTGACACATTCTGATGTCACTACACTGATTGTGGCAAAACCTGTTTACTATTGTAGTCTATAAGAAAACATCAAATGGGTTGAATAATTTTGCTGCCGGGTGTATGTATCAGTATGCGTCAATATGTACTGATACACAAGCGAACTGGAATTTCAAAACAAACTAGTTCAGTTTTGAGGGATACATTAGGCTTCAAAGCTCTGTACCAATATGCAGACCTGTGTATACATGCAGCCCTTTTGCAGGAATTTATCTTCAAACATGGAGCTTGATTACAGTTATATAAATTGTGCATTGAGAATATATATTTAATATGATTCCAGTCTTTCTTTTGGACTTCATTTTAATCTGCTGACAAACTAGTTGTAAATTAAAGTCCTCACATAGTGCATCTCAAATAAAATTGATTTGTTTAATCTGAACACCAATGTATTTGTCATTTTCAAGCACCGTTGTTTAATGTTTCTTTTCTTTTTTAATCATTTCACTGATAACATTTGAACTAGATTTCATCACAAAATTCAGACTAATTCCTTATTTTCTACAAATGAATCTATAGTTTGTTGCCATACAGATTGGTCACGCCCATTACATAACTTTGACACTTTTTATTGCAATTATGTTCTTGATTGGAATTTCTGATTGCTTACTTCATAATTGCAATCATATGTCAGCACATGCTATGATCTTGCACAACAGAGAGAACATTTAATTAGCAGATTCATTGACTAGTCTGCCCTGTAATCTAAAACCATTTGCTATGCTTGCTTATTGGTATATGTCTTGCTTTACCCTCGCCAACGTTTCTGGAGGTTACCCTCGCCGACCGGAAGTGACCCTCGCCCAAATCTTACAGTACCCTCGCCACTTCCGGGTTGGTACCCTCGCCATTATAGGTTGGTACCCTCGCCATTTAGGTTGGTACCCTCGCCAAAATGCTGGTACCCTCGCCCTGCCATTTTTCGTTTTTTGTGGTACCCTCACCTCGAGTGAATTCGAATTTCATAAATATCTTACTTCATCTTGCATGTTTGAGTCTGGCACTTGGCAATGATTCATTCCACAAGCCATTTAACTTATCTTAACAATTTGAAGACCTCACACCTCCTACATTTTTTGCAATTTCACTTTGAAATCACGAAGTGAGAGTTGTAATGGCCACCCTGATGGCGAGGGTACCCCCCTCGTTAGTGCACAGTGACTGGGTTCATTGTATCCCATTAGTAGAGGGTATCCCACCTGTCCTATGTCATGTCTCACTTTTATGAGAATCCCACTAGGTGATCTCCATCTTCTCATTCTTGTCCGGGTATCCCATTGGGTATCCCATTGGGTATCCCATCGGGTATCCCATTGGGTATCCCATTGGGTATCCCATTGGGTATCCCATTGGGTATCCCATTGGGTATCCCATTGGATGTCCCATTGGGTATCCCATTGGGTATCTCATTGGGTGTCCCATTGGTTGAGGGTACCCAAGTGGCTGTCCTGTCCAGGAGCGTATCTAGAAATGGCCTGGGGGGGGAGGTTTATTGCATTGGGTGAATACGGGGCAGTCCTCGGCTTTTCCTATCTCTTCCATGGTTACTCTTTGGTCAGAGGTAGGGTCATCCCTCCCAAATACGCCACTGGTCCAGTCCATTAACATATCCTACTTGTATGACAATCCCACTAGTTGACCTCCGTCTTCTCATTCTTGACTGGGTATCCCTTGGCTATCCTATTTGGTATCCCATTTGGAAGACGGGGGTGATAAATTGATGTCGGAATATCAATGCGTCCACTCGGGACATGATTCGCACCATCAAAACGTACAATTTGACGCCAATACCGACACTCTACCTTCAAAATAATCCCCCGTCCTTGAAAATGAAAATATAGGCCAAAATGTCATTAATTTCTCAAATTTCGTCCAAATTAAACACCTTTCTGCAGGTTTTAGTGACCAATTGGAGATATCAGTGATAGTTAAAAGCAGTGTTATACCTCTAACACAATATTATATACCCATACATCACATTTTTTGGTTAGGGGTACCTGTCTCCAGTGTTATAAGGCCTAATAAGTGCCTCAGAAAGGCAAATTTCCGTTTTTTTTTGTAAAAATAGACAATTCTCACATATTTTAAAGCTGTAGATTACAATTTAAGCTGTCCATAGTGGAACATAACATGAACTTCTACCATACCAATTCTGCATCCTATTCATGAATATTCAAATTTCAAGCAGTCAGGATCATGTATGGAACCAGGGGCGTATCTAGAAATGGCCTGAGGGGGGGGGGCAATATATGGGGTGAGTACGCGGTACTCCGCGGCTTTTCCTATCTCTTCCATGTTAATTTTTGGCCTGAGGGGGGGCCATGGCCCAATGGCCCCCCCTAAATACGCCACTGCGTTCCATACCTTGAAAAGGTATATTTACAACATTTCTAAGGAAAAGAGGCTAACTTTCAAATTGGTTAGACAAATCAGCAAAGCTGTTTAAGGGAAAGCCATCTGGGAAAGACACAAAAACTTTTCTTAGACTATTTCTCCAACATAAATATGTGATGGATTAGGGGCATTCCTTTAACAGGGGATTTTACAGGCGGAATATCCCATTATTTTTCTAATCGAGGCAGCAAATTTACAGATTCTTGAAACCAGTAATTCAAAGCCATGTTGTTTTCAATGAAATCCTTCATTGAATTCTGCCTTGAAAATCTAACCTCATACATAGACACTCAGTGGTTCTTTGCATACCAATTCCTCTTCATAGGGGCTAAGAGAAGTAGTTATGAGTTTTACTGACACATTCTTGAAGTTGTAAGCAGGTTTGATGCAAATGTATGGCTTTTGTACTGAATCTCATAATAATTATCAAATCTCAATTACCAGGTCTTACTCTTATGTAATTATCAACTACAAAGTCCAGGATACCCGTCTCAGAGAAACCCAAAATATTGTTTAGGCAAAAACTATAACATTTTTCGGAATTCAGAAAAATCAATAATTTCGGTTTTTCAGCTTGGCAGGGCTTGAGCAGGAAAGATGCCTCTAAATGCTGGTCAACGGCAGTCAATCTTTTTTTTTCGGACAGAACAAACCATCATCTAGGCTACATTTCTCTGATTTTCAGTGACCTTGGCTGGTACATATTTTCACCCGAAAAACCAGGAAAAGTCGCCTTTCCGAATCTCTAAATAGGCCTTATAACACTGGACACAGGTGGCCCTGACCATAAATATGTGATATATGGGTGTATATATATTGTATTAGAGGTATTATTCTACCTTTAACCATCACCGATATCTCCAATTGGTCATTAATACCAGCAAAATGGTGTTTTAATTTGGGTGAAATTGGAGAAAATATGACATTTTGGACTACATTTTCATTTTCAAGGAGTGGAGGGTTATTCTGAAGGTAGAGCATTGGATTTGGTGTGAAATTGTAAGTTTTGATGGTGCGAGTCATGTCCTGAGTGGACGCATTGATATTCCGACTTCACCAGTTTATCACCCCCTCTAAAGTTTTGGCCAATTAGTTAGGGAGCTTAGAATGAGAAGTGATACCTCATGTGCAGATAGCAACAAATATCTTAATGCTCCCTACAAAAAAATATATCCCTTTTGGTGTTTGATATTTCTAACAGTATGGTTGGATCTGATAATTTGGATGTAAACTCTGATATTTGCCACCAGATGACAAACATGTTATAAGTTTCATTACATGTTGACAGAAATTACGTATTTTCGATTTCCTTCCTCATGAAATAATTTGCGTGCTGTTTTTTTTTACTGATTGGCCAAATGACCAGCACAGTGACTGTTGCCAAACCAACTTATCATGTCTACCACAAGGAACATCAATCAATAGTGGGCACAAGCAGGTAGGACCAAATTTGTGTTTCTATCATCAAAACTAAACTGCAATGAATGCATTTTTTTGTATAGATATGTTATTTTCTCTGGTAAATAATTACCTCGCTTTCCACCATCTTCAGTGATATCATCAGGCCACAGTCTCCGTGGAATCTGCTCCTGGTTGGAAGACCTGAAAAAAAAAAACCCAGAAAATAGAAGACATTTTTAGATTATCAAATTTTTTCAAAGAGTTAGGACAGGAGCCATAACAGGCTGAAAAAAGGGTCATACCAAAATGCCATCATCATTGGCAATTTGGCACAGAGTGATTCCCACTTGGAACATAATTAGGTCTCAACACAATGCAACAAAATGAATTTGTTCAAATGCACCATTAGGACATGACAATTTTTTTTAAAGAGATGCATATTTTCAATTCAGCATAGTTGGAATTTGTGCTGCAAGTGCCTGTCTGTGTTTTATAAAGTAACTGTGCATGCAAACTATTTTTAAATGTACTATAGAGTTTGTTCCCGAGACTTCTTCGAGTGGGAAATTCACGGGAAATTATGCACATGAGAATTTCATTATACTGCACTTGGTATCAATTACGTGTAGAAGACATGGAATTTAACATTTGTAATGGTTCAGTTTTTTTTTTCAGATGATGCAGCGTGGATAAGACAGACAGACAAACAAACATTTTTATTTGGCCATTCATACATTCTACGTCATGAGTTAATATATCAAGTAGATTATCTAGTGGCCAAGGAAGCACTCACTAAGTCAGTTAGCTGACGCTATCGTGGGTGTCCCCTTGTCAGAATTACAATGCAAATGTTATTAAAAGTAGATATACATGCGATAAAAATAAAGTTATGGTTTGTTTTGAGAAGTATAAGAAGTAGTTGAGAGGAGATGAGGCTATGAAGGATGAAATGATATGGTGATAGAAACAGTAACTCCAGGACCGGATTAAGGTAGCATGAGGCCTTAGGCTGAACCTCAATGTGAGCCCCTTGCTTAACATGACCTGAGACCCTCAATAATCACAGAAATTTCCATGTGATTATCGCTTTATGTTTATGAGCTATTCAATTTCACCCAATTAAATTTAACGTTGTCATAAAAGCCAACAAATGATAGATTTTTGCTTGACCAGATTCTTCTTAACAAAATTACATACATAGGCAGACAGAAGAAACCCAATTCCACTTGACTTCATATTAATTTCCCTGGTCAAATTTCATGAGCCAATGCAGCTCTTCAATTATCAACTGTTCAACACCATTATACTTTCAAAATTTTGGGAGAAAAATTTTACCTTTCTTTACATTACAATAGTCATGGAGATATCTAAAAACAAGGGTGAAAGTATTTGCAACAATCATGAAAAGTTAGGATAAGGGACCGTGCAGAATTTATGACTGGGTGGGAGTTTTGGATGAGGGGGTACTAACTTTTCACACGCGTTTCAAGGGGGGGGGGTATAAATTTTTGACAACACCTCCAAGGGGGGTAAGAAATTTTAACAAAGAAAAAATGTTAAAAAAGACGTATAAACTCATTTTATTTGGACTTTTTTACGAGCAAAAGTCCGCGAAATGACGCGAATCTGTAAGCGTGGCCATGTATAATAGTATATATGTGTGTTTTGCTTGGTATGTCGAGGGGGGGTACTAAAAATACGCATGAAACCTAAGGGCGGGGTACTAAAAATCCGCAAGAAACTCAAGGGGGGGTAACAATTTTTTACGGGAAGTTCCAGCACAACTCCCACCCCCCAGTCATAAATTCTGAACTGTCCCTAATGTGAAAATTTTTTTAAAAATTGTAAAAAAAGGAATTGGAAATTGTACATTGCTTCCAAGATAATGGCATATTTTCATCCAATTATTGAACAAATGTTTCTGAGATAATCATAGACATTTCTACTCGTACAAAAGTCAAGGAAATGTTCACAACAATTTTAGAATTTTTGCAATAATTGTAAATTTTAATTATAGCATCAATTTCTGAAATAATTGGACCAGTTTGATAAAAATAATTGCAGAAATTTCTACAGTTATTACAAAAATTTCTGCAACTATTGCAGAACTGTACCATTATGATTATTGCAGAAATTTCTTCAGTTAATGTACATATTTCCGTGAAAATGTAATACATTTGAGATAATCCGGGAATTTTTAATAACATTTTGATGATTTTTCTGCCACAGAGGCTTCATATGAGGCAATTATTACTCTTTTAAACAGGTATTTCCAGGCTACACAATCTGTGATTATAAATTGGGTTTGATTCGGGTCCCTTAATATACAATTGGGCCAAACTTGTCCTCCTGATTTTTTACTATTAATTTTTTACTTTTTAAAAATCAGGTAAATTTTTATTTTCACCCAATGTGAGGCCCCCAGCTTAATGGATAATCCAGGCCTCACTAAGGCGCATATGATTAAATGTCTAAATGTTCATAGAGTATGTTCACATGTACTACCCTACTAAATAAAAAAGAGAAAAAAGTTTTCTTCTTCTTCCTTACATTCGTCTACAAATATAGGAATTTGATATTTTACGATCAATTTTATAGTTTTTTATGAGATATTTCTTTATATACAGTAAGAAGCCAAATTCAGAGTGCGTGAAGATTTTGTATGTAATTAGTATTAAGTAGAAGAGGCAGATAAATATCTTAGGCAGTTTTCCCCAAACTTATGATGAAGTTGTGGCATTAAAAAAGCCTATTTCTTGTCCCATATACATGCTCAAACCTAATAATAAGGCATTTGATATCACTGACTGTACAATCAGGGTCGGACTGTTCCTATGGGCTAGAGGAAAATGCCGAGGGGCCCACCAGGAACCTTAAAAAAAGTCTATGAAAAATTATGTATATTTAAAAATGAGGTAAAAGTGGTTTTACTTGAATATCTGGTCCTATGGAAATATCAGGCAATTGTCAATTAAACGTAAGAAGCATAATCAACAACAAAGCAATGGGCCCTCCTTCCTGCTTTGGATCCAGACATGGTAGTCTAGGACTAGAAGGGCCCAAATTTATGTACATATGTGCATTCTTGGGCCTCTTTTTGCTTTAAAAACATTACTTTTCATCTCGCTGCTTTAGAAAAGCTTGGCTTTTTTAATTTACTCGAAAAATTCTTCAACAGCGCTGGTCCCCTCCAAATTATTTTGGAAGTTATCACTTTAGATTTAGTAAACAGACTAACACACTGTTAAAAATTTTGCGTTTGAGCAGTAAACCTTTCTACAATAAACACATATCAACTTTAAAATTCTTACCAGAAACGGAAACTATGTAAATATTGCTCAACCCAGGGTTTGAATCCTCAGCTTCTTTTTATCTTCTATGAGTAATTGCAAATTTGGTATTTAGTTAAGTTTGCTCATGTATAAGTATAAATATGGAGAAACCTGTATTTAGACTTTGCGATTGATATATGTTCTATGAAAAATAGAATGAATAATTGAGCAAAGAAAGAAATTTACTTGTTAACTTTTTAAGTACTTTGAGTCTGTATAGTTATTCATTAGTTCTAGTGGACTACTAAAATTATTGCTTTATAAGTGTGAATTCTAACACAATCAATGCAGGCCTATTTCAAGAGATTGGGTTGGTTGATGAAAAAACAAAGATTTAATGTGCAACTAATTTTATATATCATTTAATAGTGTAGAATATGCGTTATACTTGGCAATTTCTCTTTTCAGAGTAACATCAGATTTACCATGGATGATGGATGATTCAACCTTTATATTCGGTATTTATGCACTTGGAACAGGACACGGGAATAAGGCAAAGGTTCATTGCAACTGCTGGAAACAGAGATTTACGTTACCCAGCCAGAATGGGAGTCAATTGACTCCCTTTCTGGCTGGTTAACGTAAATCTCCAAGATGTAATGGCATGATCACAAAAAAATAGAAACTGACAAATGATATGACAATGTTGTCCTATGTTTGTTTCAGAGTCTGAAATGAAATATAATAATATGCAATTGATGATTTGTTTGATTATTCAGAAAGAATGTGTACAGTTGTATTTCAGTTATTTTTATATTTAAAAATATGGAATATGAGAATAGAAACTGTATAAATAACAGGAATTCACGGTCCATTGTAGGACCTATCTTCCAATGAACTAATGAACTCATTAGGGTGGCCCAAAAAACAAAATTTTTGATTTTCTATTCGCATACCCCCTCATTTTAGGAGAAATTGTGAAAAAAGCACCCTGTAAAAATTTCAAGAAAATCGGTCAAGTCTTAGTGGTCTCTCAAGGCCCCTCCATTCTTAGCAAAAAGGAAAATTTCAACCATTTTCGCAAATTCGCGGTTCCTCATAACTTAGTCAATTTGTACAGTACTACATTTTCAATGCCATGGTTGGATAGGGCTCAAAAAGAGCTTCAATTTGCATACCAACATTATTGGTCTAAGATAATATCTCAACTCCCATGGTCTCTTCAGTTTACACTTTTCGTGAATGAAATTGTTGCTGAACGACCGATCCTGATAAAAGCCAGTCTTTTATTTTTTTTCGCTGTAAATTGCTGTGATTCTTATTTTCCCAGTTCCAGAATGACCAAATATTAAAAAAAAAAATTTTTGACCATGGGAATGCCCGGTTTATGAGTGATGAAATTTTATGTTGAAGTGTGTCGCAAACTCATAAAATAGCAGGGGGGAATTGTAGTATTTCAAATTCATATCTTCATCCAAATTTATTACAGGGCACCATGATGGGTACCACTTGAAAGACAATATTCTTATGTTTCACATGATATAAATTATGTTGTCCTATATTTAACTCTTATGAAGTTAAACTATGAAATGCAACAGCCACTCTCCGATGTTTTCAGCACTTTTGACAAAATCTAACATTAAAACTTTACAGCTCATAAAGCGGGTTTCTCCATGGTAAAAAAAAAAGTTTAATGTTTTATCGGGTCATCCTGCCTTTTGGAGAATAAGAAGATGTTAATTGATAGTGAAATTTAATGGAAATATTTTCTTGAACAGGTTTGATCATTCAGTAAACACTTTCGCACATTAGCGCTGTCAGCTGAAGAGTCCATGGGAGCCAAGATATCATCCTAGACCATTGATGTTGGTATGCAAATTGAAGCTAATTTTGATACCTTTCCAACCATGGCAATTAGAATGTTGTTCATTAAAAATTCACAAAGTTTTGGCTAACCGCGTATTGGCGAAAATGGTTGAAATGTTTCTTTTTGGTGAGAATTGAGGGGCCTTGAGAGACCACTTAGACTTGACTGATTTTCATGAAATTTTAACAAGGTGCTTTTTTCACCATTTCTCCTAAAATGAGGGGGTATGCGATGTGAATTTCAGAAAAAAAAATTTTCCTGTTCATTTTTAGGCCACCCTAGAACTCATACAATATTTTTGTTGGACATTTTGTAAGAATATATGTAATAAAGGTATAAACATGTGAGTCTTTCTGAACTATGATTTTATTTTATTCTAATGCTGCAGACCATGTGAGTATCAGCAAAGGTTGTGTATACACATCAGTACTGTCAGAAGTTTGGCTTCCTGATTTTTGAACATGTGAATTCCAATCATCATCAAACTAGGATCTGATGAATGGCAAGGCTGATGTCAATACTAGCAAAAGTAGGCTTACAGCTGAATTCGAGGCTCTTCAGATTTAACATATTAGACATTTTGGCATTAGCAAATAAACTCTCTTACGGTACTCATGGTGAAAACTCTGCCTACTATTTAAAAGGTATAGTTTAATGAGAATTTGAAAACTTGTGCCGATCAGACATATTTTTTCAGTTCTATCATGAATTTTTGCTTGATATATAAACCAATCTATCAGAACTCAAAGTCGGCAGCTTAAGTGCCAATGGCCTGATAAAACAGTTTCAAACTTGGTTGACTGAGTGGTTACAGTCCCTTCGTCAAATGAAAGTCTGTCAAGGGTTATAAATATTGTTATAAACAAAAATCCATTCATCACTATAAACACTTAAAAATGGCCTTAAAGGGCAACATATGGCAACATCATATTATACAAATGCAGTCAAAGAAAGATCCAAAAGTACCGGAAGCAGTGGCGTAACTGGGGGGTCTCAAATGGGGGGGCACCTGGGGGGGCACGCGATTCTCTGGGGGGGCACCCGCTATACTAATTGTATATTTTAGCCAGAGTTGGAAAGTTCATATGGGGGGGCACCTCGGGGGGCACAGGTCCAATATGGGGGGGCCTGTGCCCCCTCGTGGCCCCCCATAGGGACGCCACTGACTGGAAGAGCAGTCCCCCACCTCCTAATTTTACCAAAGGGGGGAGTAGAGTAGAGTAGAGTAGCATTTATTCGACCGGAAAGTATTGTACAATAAATTGGAATATTATTTGAAATACAAGGCCAGGAGACACCCATATTGTCCAAATGTGCCCCCTCCCTATGATTTGGGAAGCACTGAGATATGGGGCAAAAATGCGGACCAATCTGGGCCAATTATAAAATAAACATTTTTGAAATTCAATGGTGTCCCAGCAACTCATTTATAATGGTATTAAACCAGATCTTGAAATTCGGGCAAGTGTCACTCCCCCGTCCCCCAAAAAATATTTTGTCTTGTGGAGGGGATGGTTTTGCCCCATACAGAATCAAACCTCCCCCCTAACTTAATCAAGATTGTTTAAAAATAATTATTGTTCAATCTTTATCTTTTATTTTCCTTTAATACATTAAATTTTTTTGTTTGGATAGATTCTTATAAAGTTTTTTGTTTCAAAAACAAATGGCCATGCTGATTTTTTTTTTTTAATGCCTCAATAGATTTTCTTGAAATCATTCACTGCTTTGCTCTGAAAGTCTAATATAGAGCCTATAAAATTAACTTTACAAGTAGATTGAAACTTGTTTCATTCTTACTGGAACAAACATGAAACTCTCAACCTCAGTTTCTATATTTGTGACACCTTTCACAAATCACTAATGTATGACTGATGCCATCTGTTATCCTACACAAAAGTACTACAAACACTGCCTGTGTTATTACAGAAATTATAAGAATACATACAAATGAATTTCTGTAGCCTTACTGACACCTCTGGAAAAAAAATTTCCTGAAATATCTGTAAATTGACAATTATTTTTTAACAGTGCAGATGAACTATAACTTTTTGCCACCTCTCTAGTGTATCGTCCAGACCTCCAGTGAGCCGAGGCAGTATGAGTAGCCATACCTGACAGTATTATCATCCGGAGTACCAAAGGGCAGTATATGTCAATATTTCTCTCGTAACTGGATCGACCAACAAATACTTGTACTAAGATACAAAATCCGTCCAGAACCGGCGAGCTGAGGCAGTATGAGCAGCCACGGCCGTCCCACTGTACTGTACATACTGTACAAACTGTATATAGTGTATATAATTTATATTGACATTCTTCCGTCCACAAACATTCTATTTGACATTTTTCCGTCCACCTGCGCACGTACTATTAAACTTTTCAACAGCAGTGATCTGAACATAGAGGTCAACGACCTGCGTTCAGCTTATTTCTTAACATTTCTTAACATTCTTAACATATAAAGTATTCTTCCGTTTATATTAGTGGACCTCATTTTGAATAAACAGCTTGATGTGTTAATTACATAACATTAGCATTGAAATTTTCATTGTTCTCAATGCACTGAAAGCTAAAATATGAAATCCTACAAGAGTGGTGCACAAATCGTCAACAAAGAAAGAATTAACAGAAACTGCCAAAGATTGACATTTTCTTCAAGACAAAGCCAGAAAGTTCAGCTGATCCAGGAGAAAGTGGTAAAGATGAAAGTGAAATAATTTTAAAGATAGTTCTGGAATTTTTGTGTCTTTAGAATCACAATGTAGTGAAGTGAATACTTAAGTTTCAAGCAGTTCTAGTCAAACAGATCAGGTTGACGGGCAAGACTCTCTGCCAGTGCATCAGTATTGAATTATTTTTTGAGTTGCACACATTCTGGCATGGGAGGCTGTCCCAGAAATTGATCCTGTCTCTCTGATGATGCATGGATCCATGAACGACATTCATTGTTTTACTTGTGTCTATGACTACTTTTTCAGTCTCATATTACCTCAAGATTGTGCTTATAAAATATTTTCAGGCATCTTAGAAGTGTTTGGTCACTTTTAGTGTGCTCAAGACAACGGAGCCTAGACTGAGTTGGTGGATCTGTTACAAAAAAAGAAGGTGAAATCTCTGATGTTTACTCTAGAGATAGGTTGCAATTATTTACCTTACATGTTAACATTTGTACTGGTTAACATTGGCTTGATAATAATGAAAAAGTGTATACAGGTCTGTTAAGAGGGTACTTAAAAATGTTTCTTTACAGTACAGTATTGATAATTTCATATCACATCACAAAGGCAAAAGCAATCTCCATTCTGCAATTACAATGATTTTGAAACTGATATTTCAAAACACCGCTATTGCGATGAGAGGGGCCCACCAATGATTTGGCCCAGGGGCCCACAGCAGTGCCAGTCAGCCCCTGGATGTAATCATACTTGAAAAACTTTATCATCATGGAATAAGGAACAAAGCTTTGAAATCATTTGAAAGTTATTTGAAAGACAGGTACCAATATGTCGAATTTCACGAAATCCGAGTTCTGCTCAGTAAACAAAAACAAAAAAATTCGCCGAATTTTCAATATTAAAAAAAAAACTGTAGTCATTATATAAATCATTATAAAAATATGTTCTCAAAAAGGCACATTAACACTAAAAGGCCCATTCATGTGCCAAATTTCTTATGTATAGGTGTAATAGTTTTGGCACATAGGCCCATACACAATGTGCGACGCCACCCGCCTGCCAGACGGACCAAAAATTTTGCCATAGTACTACTATACCCAACGGCAATATACATTGCCAAGGGCGAACAAGACAGACATGGATTTGACTTATTCATAGAGACAGTAGTAAATGCTTCTATTTCAAGAAATCGATGGTACCTGATCAAGCCTCTAGTTGTGTTTGGCCTTCTCGATTTTAGTACCTGATGGACACTGGTAGCACACAGCCTTCTTGACTCTCTAATTGAGCCTGATGTCACAAGCTTTTGTCTGACAACGGAACAAAATTCCCCTCAAAATGACAGGAAAATAGTTTCCCTTGCCACCAGCAATGTTGGAAACAGGAAAAGAATATGCAGCTATGTAGGGCTTCATCAAACACATATTCCAGTTATGGAAAACATCATGTTCATGGACAAATAGAACTCAGCAAAGGTGGCCTAGGATGCTACTAATTGCGAATGCATTGTTCTACTCTCCTGTTCACCAGTGGTGTCCTTATGGAACGTCCATATGGTGCCCCCCCCCATATGAAATTTCCAACTCTGGCTAAAATATACAATTAGTATAGTGGGTGCCCCCCAGAGAATCTCGTTTAAGGTGCTTGTTTGGTGTTACCAGTCTGGCTGTGAGGTTATGGGTTCGACTCCTACTGCTGGAACTCAATTTGGTCTGAGCCCAAGTGACATTTAAAAATGGGGGCGGGTAGTATCCAGTGTTCTGTGCTTGGGCAACTGAAAGACCCTGGGCATTCCTGAATTAATAGGGTACACGTATGTGCCAGACTCTCAGTCTTCTCATCAATCATCATCATACAGCGGTCACAACACTGGAGAATGCTACGGCATGGGAACCTTGGGCAATGTTCCTCTAGTCTCTGCCAATCGGCGCCGTTTTATGGCTGCCCTGAAATGTATCATTGTCACGGTTGAAGGTTCACCAAGAATTTTGTGCCTGCATTGCAGTGCATGACTGAGAGTTTTTACAATTACAAAACCAGTTTCAATTATCCTTTGTCTTATTGTCTCCTGTCCTAATTAGACTACCAAGTACATAAAACAGCACTTAAACTTAATTATTCATCATCAATGTTACTTCTTTTAGATTTTGCACAAAATATAAATGACTGACCAAGGCTTTTTTGGCAATCTACCAAAAAATATCGGCTCAAGTCCAACCTCCAGATAAGAAGTTCCAGCGAGACAATTTACTCAATAAAATTATTGCATCACCTCTGCTGTCATGACGTCACATGTTGATACTTTTTGTCACGCTCTGGAACAATTTAGTCCGGAAAATGGACTTGAAACAGAATATCATTTATCTTACGGAGAATTTGTCACTCATGATGTGGATTTACGTATCTGTGTGGTGTCATTAATATTATGAAAAACTGTTCATTGCAAAGGATTAAATATTCCAGGTCTCTAATTAACAAAATTATCAATTATTATATAATGAAAAGCTCATTCCATGTCAATGCTAAAACATGTGTATTATGGTTAATTTCTGAGTGTGATGGTGGCCTGCAAATGTCCAAGAAATTGCAAAACGGCTATCTTCGTAGCACCCGGTAAAAGAAGTGTTTGGTCACTTTGAGTGTGCTCAAGACAACGGGGCCTAGACTGAGTTGGTGGATCTGTTACAAAAAAGATGGTGAAATCTCTGATGTTTGCTCTAGAGATAGGTTGCAATTATTTACCTTACATGTTAACATTTGCATTGGTTAACATTGGCTTGATAAAAGGGTGGCCGAAAAAAAAAAAAAATTCTTAAATTCATATCGCATACCCCTTCATTTTCTGCAGCAAATCGTAAAATAAACACGCTGTTAAAATGTAAGAAAGATCCTTCAAGTCTAAGTGGTCCCCCAAAGCCACTCAGTTTCTGCCCAACATTTTTGAAAAATGTCCTTTTGCTTTATCGCTGTTATAAATATCTCGCTTATAATTCGACATACAATGATAATATTTATACCTTTGATCTTAGGAGAAAATTAGCTTCAATTTGAGTACCAGGAAGCTATACGTACAATGACATTGGAGCTTGCAGGATTTCAGAAAACTCTAAATTTCATGTTGTCAAGCTAAACCGCTGAAATAATTCTTCTAAATTTTCAAATTTTGCAAAATTGAATCCTACTTAAAATAAGGCATACTTCTATGATATTAAAAAAAATATATATAATGCATGACCATGAATGATCAAAATAAGGCACATCTCAAAAAACTTCAAAGCTGTAAGCCAACCTTAGATTTTCGAATTTTTTGGAAAAATGTTACAGAGCTTCCAGTATGGCATAAGGGAATAATGCAACGAAAGCATGTGATGTTTTGAAAAATGAGGGGCAGACAATAATCCTCATGGTGCATTGTCTGTCAAGTGTTTGGTGATAGGGCTTTACATCCTGCATTACTGCACCAAGCTTACTTGGAGTGGCAGGGATCGCACAACATGTTTTTTCCTCAAATTGCCGGTAAGATCATAATGGCCCATATTTACAAAGATGGCGAGTATAAATTTGAAGAAGAGATGCAGCGTCTGGACAATAATCCTTAGGGTGCATAGAATTATTATTAGTTTGGCTGGATTTGTGAGAAAGAGAACTTTAAAGTGAATGCCAACTTGACTGTTTTCTGCCACAAACGAATGTGCACCAAATGTTTTTTAATGGTGTTGTGAAATTTTAAGATGTGAAGATTAAATATCAGTATGGCTGTAAAACTTAAAAGTATGATCCTAAGTGTGGAATTGCCTTTCATGATCATAAAATACAACCTTCATTGAAATTTGGTGGCGTCTGAAAATGGCAATGTGTGAAAAATTTATATTTAATTGCCATATATACAGTGCAGATTTGTGTGTCTCTGCAGGAAGGCTATCACAACATGAAAACCTGTCCATATTCTCACTTTCAACAGGAAATTGTTCCTTATGTACTTTATTCTTAGTAGGAATTTTAATTCAGCTAAATTTGAGAAAATAGACTAATGATTTCAGTGATTTGGCTTGACAACATGAAATTTTGAGTTATCTCAAAATCCTGCCAGCTTCAAAGTTATCATAGATACAGCTACCTGGTACTCAAATTGAAGCAAATTTTCTGCTGAGATCAGTGGTATAAATATTATCATTGTATGTTGAATAATTAGCGAGATATTTAAAACCGTGATTACGCAAAAAATGATTATTTGTAAATTTTTGCCTGAAACCGAATGGCTTTGGGGGACCACTTGGACTCGAAGGATTTTTCTAAAATTTTAACAGAGTGCTTATTTTACCATTTCGCATAAAATGAAGGGGTATGTGATAAGAATTTCAGAAATTGGTCTTTTTTCTGGCCACCCTACTTGATAATAATGAAAAAGTGTGTAGAGGTCTAGGTAAGAGGGGTACTTAAAAATGTTTCTGTACAGTATTGATAATTTCATATCATATCACAGAGGTAAAAACAATCTCCATTCTGCAATTACAATGATTTTGAAACTAATATTTCAAAACACCGCCATTGCGATGAGAAGGGCCCATCAATGATTTGGCAGCAAGGCCAGTCAGCCCCTGCATGTCATCTTACTCAAAAAACTTTATCATCATGGAATCAGGAACAAAGCTTTGAAATCATTTGAAAGTTACTTGAAAGACAGGTACCAATATGTTGAATTTCACTACATCCTAGTTCTGCTCAGTAAACAAAAACAAAAACATTCGCCGAATTTTCAATGTCTAAAAAAAACTGTGGTCATTATATAAATCATTATAAAAATATGATCTCAAAAAGGCAAATTAACACTAAAAGGTCCATTCATGTGCCAAATTTCTTATATACAGGTGTAATAGTTTTGGCACAGAGGCCAATACACAATGTGTGACCCGCTGCCTGCCAGACGGACAAAAATTTTGCCATAGTACTACAATACCCAACGGCAATATACATTGCCAAGGGTGAACAAGACAGACATGGATTTGATTTATTCATGGAGACAGTAGGTCTCGCTGCAGAGTGACGAGACTCCAGCAGTGTTGGAGGTCTCGAGGCCAGCCTCGAGCCCATATTATGATGGCCTCGGCCTTGGATCGGTCTCAGATGCCATTTGGTCTTGCCTCAGTATGGGGAGACTTTTTATATCTCAAAGAAATCCGGTCTGATTTTTGCATTTTTGTCTTAAAAAGATCCCATGACTGTCTTCTTGAACACTACCATTTGAAGGCCGGAGTCCAGTGATGTAGTCGAGGCAAGGACATCCGAGACCGAAGCAAAGCAAGGATTTGGCATCCGAGGCCAAACCAAGGCTGAGGCCATCCAAATATGTCCCCGAGGCCGGCCTCGAGGACATGCAGTCCCAAGGCCTCCATCACTGGCCCAAAGACTCCCGAGACCGAGGTTAGACCAAGGATTTGGCATCCGAGACACAGCCAAGGCTGAGGCCATCAAAATATGGCCCCGAGGCTGGCCTTGAGACCTCCAACACTGCTGTATGCATAAATGATCATCCCTCATATACTATCAATTTTTTAAACCCCAAGCTTTAGTCATGGACACTTTGAATAGTAAATGCTTCTATTTCAAGACATTGATCGTACCTGATCAAGCCTCTAGTTGCGCTTGGCCTTCTTGTTTTTGGTACATGATGGAGACTGGTAGCACATAGCCTTCTTGACTCTCTAATTGAGCCTGATGTCACAAGTTTTTGCCTGAAAAAGGAACAAAATTCCCCTCAAAATGACAGGCAAATAGTTTGCCTTGCCACCAGCAATGTTGGAAACAGGAAAAGAATAGAGTGGGTCGGGGCAAGAAGCCCATGTTAGGTGAGAAGCCCCCCCAGAGTTATATCTAAACTTACATTTTTGGTGCTTTTTCTTATTGATAGGATTGAAGCTAGAGGCTTTTTAGGTGACGTCACAAATTTTCAAGGCATTCAGCGCCAAACCATAGTCGTAATTAAAGAAACAAAAAAAGGTGCATGGTTTTTTGTAACTTTGATTAATTCTTTGAAAGTGGTTGTCAGAAATAACTTGGCAAATTTTTAAAAGTATACTGGATATCTGCATTGCTTCACTTTATGACCATCACATAAATATGATTTTGATCATGTTTTTTGCATTTTAGGTCAAAATATATTGGTCAAATTAAAATACGTGGGTTTGGGGCGAGAGGCCCCACATGGTATGGGGCATGGGGCCCCCTTCACTGAGGCCTCGAAGCTGCTTCAGGATCCATTTAATAATGTGTGCTTTACCTTAAATCTTGATAGATTAGCTAATTGAAATAGAAAAAATTTTGACCGAAATTGAAAAAGGGCAAAAAATATTAAAAAATAAATGTTTGAACAGAAAAATTATGAAATTCAGAAAAAGTGAATAGAATGCCTTAAAAATGATAGAAGAAAGCCAAGAAATAAATTTCAAGCTGAATGCGCTCGCAAAAAAAATTGCCATAGGATTATAATAGGGGGGCTTCTTTCCCGATGGGTGGGGTAGGAAGGCCATTGTCGTTTTTTTACAAAAAGGGCCGTAACTCCTTTATTAAAATTTTAATAAAGGAGTTACGGCCCTTTTTGTAAAAAAATGACAATGGCCTTCTTACCCCACCCATCGGGAAAGAAGCCCCCCTATTATAATCCTATGGCAATTTTTTTTGCGAGCGCATTCAGCTTGAAAGTTATTTCTTGGCTTTCTTCTATCATTTTTAAGGCATTCTATTCACTTTTTCTGAATTTCATAATTTTTCTGTTCAAACATTTATTTTTTAATATTTTTTGCCAAGTAGAGTCAAGTGATCCCTTCCTGACAGCATAAGCATTCAAATAATCAACCACAAAAAGTAGGTCAAATTGCATCTCGAAGTTAAGGGGGGCTGCATGCCCCGCGCTACTCTATACAGTTATGTAGAGCTTCATCAAACACATTGTAAATATTCCAGATATGGAAAGCATCATGTTCATGGACATATTGACCTCAACAAAGGTGGCCTATGATGGCACTAATTGTGAATGCATTGTTCTTCTCTTCGCCAGGATACTACCCGCCTCCATTTAATGTCCCATGGGCTCAGACCAAATATTGTTCTTCTCTCCAGTGGCGTCCCTAGTGGGGGCATGGCCCCCCCCCCCCATATGAACTTTCCAACTCTGGCTTGTAATATACAATTAGTATAGTGGCTGCCGCCCCCCCCCCCCAGAGAATCGCGTGCCCCCCTCAGGTGCCCCCCCCCCCACTTAAGACCCCCAGTTACACCACTGCTGTTCGCACCGGATGAAGACAAAATTTGTGTAAGCCAAGAAAAAAATGTGCAGCAACTGAAGACTCTTTTTTTTTGACAGTTCGTGCAAAGATCTAATTATACTGATGGTTAAAACAATACCTCTAGAAAATGGATTGATAAATTCAAGGAGCCTTATTTAGTCATGATAAAATAATGTTCAATATAATTTCCTCGAAAGGGCTGTCATCTGGACTAATGTTGGACATCAGAGTTCTCCATGGCCTAATGGTTTAAGGTGCTTCTTTGGTGCCTCCAGTCTGGCTGTGAGGTTGATGGTTCGACTCTCACTCCTGGAACTCAATTTGGTCTGAGCCCATGGGACATTAAAAGGAGGCGGGTAGTATTCAATGTTCTGTGCTGGGGCAACTGAAAGACCCTGGGCATCTCTGAATTAATAGGGTATGTGCCAGACTCTCAGTCTTCTCATCATCATCATACAGCGGTCACCAACACTGGAGAATGCTACGGCATGGGAACCTTGGGCAATGTTCCTCTAGTCTCTGCCCTTGGGCGCCGTTCTATGGTGGCCCTGAAATGTATCATTGTGGAAGGCTCACCAAGAATTTTGTGCCTGCATTGCAGTGCATGACTGAGAGTATTTACAATTACAAAACCAGTTTCAATTATCCTTTGTCTTATTGTCTCCCGTCCTAATTAGACTACCAAGTACATAATACAGCACTGAAACTAAATTATTCATCCTCAATTTTACTTCATTAAGATTTTGCACAAAATATAAATGACTGACCACTTGGGGCTTTTTTAGAAAAGTCCCAAAGAATATCGGCTCAAGTCCAACCCCCAGATACGAAGTTCCAGCGAGGCAATTTACTCAATAAAATCATTGCATCACCTCTGCTGTCATGACGTCACATGTTGATACTTTTTGTCACACACTGGAACAATTTAGTCTGGAAAATGGACTTGAAACAGAATATCATGTATCTTACGGAGAATTTGTCACTCATGATGTGGATTTACTTATCCGTGTGGTGTCATATATAATAAGAAAAACTGTTCATTGCAAAGTCTTAAATATTCCATGCCTCTAATTAACAAAATTATCAATTATTATATCATGAAAAGCTCATTTCATGTAAATGCTGAAACATGTGTATAATGGTTAATTTCTGAGTGTGATAGTGGCCTGCAAATGTCCAAGAAATTGCAAAATGGCTATCTTCGTAGCACCCGGTAAAAAAGCAGGTAGACCTGGATTGACGCTTGAATATTTAACAACCAGACCCCAAGTCATTTATTGAATACAGATTCATAAATGTCAATACATTTTAATCTCACATCAAGAGGCCATTTTAGCCAATCTAAACCTTTAACCTAAAAAGCAAAAATATTGTTTATATTAGTTAGAATATATACTTACCTAGTTCTTGAAGAGTTTGTTTCAGATGAAGTATCACTCTCAGGTCGATCTCCCAATCGACCTTTAAAAATTCTCTGGAACAGGGAAGCTGAAACAAAATATATCAAAATTCAATGGAAATTTTCGAAGATGGATAGATAGAGACAGCCAGACAGATACATATGTTAAATGCTACCCTAAGCCCAGTGCTGGGCGCTCACAAGGGGTGATTGATGAGATAGAAGAGAGAGAGCAGGAGTCTTCTACATGTTATTCAACTATTTACCCCATGTGAGGGATATTTGACTTTCCCGGAAGAAACACTGATACAAGGGGCTGCCAATTTATTTCAGCAGTAAGGTGGTGGAACGCAAGGGGAGGGACCCAAGAGTTCCAGTTAAAGTTTTTATTCTCTTGATCCTTTAAACCTTATGGTCCTTGGTCAAAGAAACACTTTCATGGAGGGCATGAAACTGTCACCCTCGAGAAATTTGAGAAATCCAAGATGGCATCCAAAATGATCGGCAAACAGGAATTGGTCATAGCTTGGCTCCTAAGTCAGCTGGGAAGATAAAAACAATATCAAAAAAATTCTTCAAACTTATTTGTTCAGTGTCAAGTGTTCTAGGCATTGGCAATGACCTGTTAGTCATATTTACAAATTCTTGTCACAAGTCATTGCCTTTGCACTGGTCGGTCGTGAAATACAATTATTAGTTTAATACTTGAGATCAGTTCCTATTACTGCACAAAAACAATCAGACAAGTTCTTTGATCTTGCCTGAGTTGGGATACGGTGAAAAACTGCCATTGTATACAATATCCATTGAGCAATGAGGCACAACAGTTGGGATGCTGGTGGCTGGAATGTGACCCAGTGATGGAAATGGAAAATTTTCGTCGGGGGAGCTCTCGGCTCGTGCAGCAGCGGCTCGCATTTCCAAATTTTCAAAAGGGAAAGAATTCTTCCACCAGAGCATAATTTTGGATAAAAAAATACCATGAGGACTGAAAAAGTAGCATGATAATTTCAATTTCACCAGTGATCATTAGGGGAGCTGTAGTAGGGTACAGCTCCCCCTATTTTTTGGTCAAGGGAGCTCAGCTCCCCCGAGCTCCCCCCCATTTCCATCACTTGGAATGTCCCAGTAAGAGGTTGCAAATCGGATGGGCTGCTCCCAACCAGCATGCAATCAGCAAGCTTGTGACCAAATTTAGTCTAACAGGCTCAGTGAAGGACCTCCCAAGGCCAGGCAGAACTGCAGTAGTGAACTGTGGTGGCCGCCAGGGGCGCGCCAGGTCGCCTTGGTCTCGGCGGCAGGGAGACGACGCGAGAGAGAGACGAGAACAGACCGAGAAGCGAGACGCACGAGACGATGGATCGCTACGAGTATACCCGTTAAAAATATACCTGACGCCGTGGTATTTGATGGTAGGTACCAGTCTAAATTACCACATTGGCGACAAGGAGTTAACGGATTCATGCTGTATGTCTTTCGGTTGCTGTCTACCGAAAATAGACGCGAAAATTAGACATTTTCGCGCTGTCACATGTTGTATTAGGCGGCCGCCATATTGGATTTCGCCGAAATTTAGAGCGAAAATTCACCAGAAGGAAGCTTTATTATTGGTTTAATGCTTGCTCTGGGTGACATTTAGCTCAATAATCATATAAGAATGATAACACAGTGCTGCTTGAGCATATTTGCTTGAATTGTCAGTGTCTGAGATTGATTGTGGGAGTCACTCTTTTAGAGCCCCCCCCCCCCACCTGTCAAATCTGGACAACTGTCAAAGTTTGTTTATAATTGTAGCATCGCTTGCTGTAGGCTATTTGTGTGTCATTATAGGCTATTGGCTCAGTGTGCTACGATCTAATTTGGCATTTTGAAGCATTTAACTAGTTAATTGTGCTTGTGACACTTACCAAGTTTTTCCAGCTATTAAATTGATTGTCAAGTTATTAATACAGAACATAGTTGCCAATATTAGTGGAGTGCTAACCAAGTCAGGTTTACTGCATAATTTGACATTTCTGTGTGTGCTGTATATAATGAATTAATGCCAATTGTCACTGTGTGTACCCTTGTGTCTTATGGCCCTTAGATTTTAAGGTTTTTCAAACTAATAACCTTAGATTAAGAGTTTCATGACATAAGTGAACAAGTGGATCCTATTTGGAGTTCTGGTTGAAAAACCGTGAACCCAAATACCTCTTGTCTTCTACTAATACATTCTGGTGCTTATTAACAATCCCGCTCCAGGGTTTGCTTATTAGCTTAAATTAGAATAGCGAGGCACTAACAGCTTGTTGACAGCCAGAATGGCTCCAGTTAATCTAGACGCAGCATCACGTGATGAACTGATGACCATACCTGGGATTGGAACAGTCATTGCTGACAAAATAACTGAGGATAGAATTATTGGACCGATAACATCATGGAAAGCGTTCAATAACCTGACCAAGTTCACTTTCGAGAAAACTCTAGAATTGCACACATCCAAGGTGATGGTTTCCAGTATCCAGATTTTCAAAAACATGGATTGGGACCCGAGTGTTGAATTAGATGTTAAGCTGATCAAATACAAAGACATTGAACATTTTGAAGAGCGAAGAAACAAGCATCTTCACAGAATTTTGTCAAGCCTTAGGGAGAAGCTAGAGAGTAACATTTCTGTAAACACCCGCCAGTTTGACACAATTCAAGAAAAACTGGACAAAACACATGGGGACCTTCAAGCTAAGCTAGACAAAACACATGAGGACCTTCAAGCTAAGCTAGACAAAACACGTGAGGATCTTGACAAAAGGATGACTGGTCTAAAACATTCTGTCAACACTAGTAGCGATAACACAGCTGCTGCAATTAAGGAACTCCAGGAAACAGTTATGTCACTTACTAACAAGCCCCGGAATGTGAAGAGTGAAGATAGCAAAATGGGGAGCCCTACCCGGTCCAATGATAGTGATGATGGATTGGCCCCGGCAACCCATAAAGAGGGACACTTAGGTCTGGGTTTAGAATATGACATAGATCATCCAGAACTTGAAGGTGCCCCTAAGTCATTCTCCATGTCACACACGGAGGATAAGTTCAATGACCTGCTGGGAGGCTCTAACTTTAGTAGAGGCTCCCACCTGAATGCAGCCAATGAAATGCTTAAGGGGACAGTAAAAGATAGTGTCTACTATCCAAACCGCGACCACCGGCTCAGTGGGATCGGGAGGGGTTCTAATATGAAAGTGAATCCCTCAATCCCCTCCCTTCTGTCAAATACATTAAACCGTAGGGCCTCTGCGAGCAAACGGAGAAGCCGCCCCAAGGATCCCCCCAAGGGTCGCCGTCGAGAACCCGGTAATTCTTTGGGGTATTCTGCTTCCGGCAATGCAGAAAGATATTATGATGAGGAGGCGCCTGTGGGGGACTTCAGCGACTTCTCCGCCGATGAGGAGGAGGACGAGCGGGGCCCCCAGGGTTATTCAATGGATGCCAGGAATATCCGAATGGAAAAATTTTCTGGCAAAATAATGGGTGAGTGGGACCCCTGGTTCCACCAGTTCAAATTTATTGCCTGGGCATGCAAGTGGACCCCGAGAGAGAAGTTGTTTCGCTTAACAACTGCTCTCACGGGGTCTGCGCTTAAGGCTCACATGAGTCTGCCACAAGAAACTAGGGCACGCTTTGAAACTCTCTGTGATTTTATGCAGAAGAGATATGGGAAAAGCCGGAAAAGTACGAAAGCCAATCTTCGTGCCCAACTGGAGAACCTTGAGCAGGAAGAAGGTGAAGACTTGGAGGAATTTTCCGATAGGGTGATGACGATAGTCACTTCAGCCTATCCTACAAATACTCCTAAGCCAATTTTGGAGACCCTTGCCATTGATAAATTCACCAAGGGTTGCAAGGATAAGTCCTCGGCCTTGCTATCATCTACTGTAGCTATGCCTGTTACTATGTTTGATGCAGTAGAACATATGCGTCTTATCCATGCAAATAAGCAACGATTGGGCATTAAGATGGAAGGACGCCGGGTAAACTTTGAGACTAGTGATACTTCTGCTAATGTTAGATCTATCAGTCATGGCAGGTCTGAGACTTGTCACCACCATTGCGGAAACTATGAATTCCCATGTAGTGTGAGATCCCTTAGTGCTACTAGGTCTGAAGCCTGCCACACATGTGGCGGCAACAATCATTTCTCCAGGGAATGCCCTAACAAACGCCGCAGATCACCTTCCCCATTGAAATGCTTTGAGTGTAATGGCAAAGGCCATGTGGCCCGAGAATGTGTTACCAGGAGCATGTCATCACCGTCAAGAAACCAGTCACCTGACCGGTCCAGTTGTGACAAAGGAAAATGGGACAGATCACCTTCTCCTACGACAAGAGGCAGCGATTCACCAAATTGGAGAGCTACGTCAGGCCCAGTAGGAGGGGATAGAAGGACATCCAGGAAGGACTTTGAAGACAAAAAGCCCTTCCTAAATAAACGTCGTGAAAATTCAGGGAGCAACCAGTCCAGGGATTCTTCACCTGCCAAGCCTTTAAACTAGGTTTGGTAGGTTCGGATGGCCACGCACCTACCAAGACTTCTGAACAAATAGGCCAACCGATGGTAAAGGTTCATGATGTAATTAGAACTTTAGTTGACCAGACAACGGGGTATACCATCTATATTCCGACCACAATCAACAACATTAACTGCTCTGCAGTTATAGACACTGCCGCACAAGTAAGTGTCATGAATGAAGAGACTGCAGCTAGGCTAGAGTTGGAATGTGACAGGGAAAATCCAAGGACCATACGAACAGCAGAATCTGGGTCAACAATGGAATGCTATATGATTCCACAGGTGAGCATTGTTGTGGGAAAGCAAACTTATGTCCATGACATTGTTGTTGGAAAATTTAATGACCCATTTATCCTTGGTCTGGACTTCCTGTTGAAATTCGATTGTGTTGTTGACATTCCTAATGGCAGCCTTGGCCTTGATAAGAACAAAGTAAGATACTGGATCCAGAAGAACAATACTGGTGGGAACTATTACATCAGCCAGGTGACAACAACGGAAGCCTGCAAAATTCCGCCATTCAGCAGTGTACTTGTCCCTGTACAGGTATTAGCACCACCTGGAACAGTTTTGGTGACATCACCAAAATGTGCTGTTAATCTGTTATTGCCATCCGTTGTCTTTGAAGTAGGTGAGCCTGATCTCTTCATTTTAATAACTAATGATTCAGCTGCTGCAGAGCATGTAGATGCCAATGTTATTGTGACAGAAGCCAGTGAGGTTGATACAATCCACGAAATCAGAAGAGTATCATCTGGCAATGATTGTGAGAATCTCCCTTCTGAGTCAAGTTCCACTGCAAAAGACTTGAAGGCTGCAGAGGACAGACTGCCATCTCACTTGGGAGATCTCTATAAAGATGCCACTTCACGTCTCAACAGCCAAGAGAGCTTAGAATTATGTTATCTACTTTGTGACTATGCTGATGTATTATGACTTGGGTAGGTTCACTAAACTGACACATAGAATTGAGACGTATGATGAGTTTCCAACAAAGGAAAAACTTCGAAGATCACCAATCAAGTTCCAACATGAAGAGGAAAAAACATTAACAGATATGTTGGAGACAGGAGTCATTCAACCATCTACATCAGAATGGGCATCAGCGCCCGTACTAGTTAGGAAGAAGACGGGAGAAGTACGGTATACAGTTGACTTCAGGAAATTAAATGCTAAAACCAGGAAGGATGCTTATCCACTGCCATTAATCAGTGAGTGCACTGACACCCTTTCAGGTAGTATTTGGTTTCATACTCTAGATTTGAATGCTGGTTATTGGCAAATAATGGTTGAGCCTGAAGACCGTCACAAAACAGCTTTCCTAACTAAATTTGGCCTGTTCGAACACGTCAGGATGGCCCAGGGCTTATGCAATGCGCCTGCGACCTTCCAGCGTGTCATGAATTTGGTCCTGAGGGGGCTAATTTGGAATATAGCCCTGGTATATTTGGATGATGTAATTGTGCTAGGCCATGCTTTTGAAGATGGGCTAGCCAATTTACAGGAAGTCTTTGAAAGACTTCGAGAACACCAATTGAAACTGAAGCCGAAGAAATGCACTCTGTTTGGTAGTGAAGTCGTCTTTTTGGGTCGTCACGTCTCGAAGGATGGTGTGTCCGTGACTAAGATTCAGGTGAAATCTGTTCTGGATTGGCCCAAACCTACCAACGGTTTGGATGTGAGCAAGTTTTTAGGCTTCATTAATTACCACAGGGAATTCATTCCTGGCCTGGCAGGAATTGCCCAGCCTCTCTATCAGCTAACGAGGCCAAAATGCATTTTCAGTTGGACCCCCGAATGTGACATAGCCTTTGCTAAGCTGAAGGAGGTCATGACAACAACACCTGTGTTATCATTCCCTAATGCCTATGATACCTACATCCTTGATACTGATGCTTCGGATACAGCAACTGGCTCAGCATTATATCAGGTTCAGGAGGGGAGGGAGGTGCCTATTGCATTTTCCTCTGTTCTCCTTACCCCAGAGCAGAGGCGTTATTGTGTTACAAGGAGAGAACTCCTTGCCATTGTGATGTTCACCAGACATTTTCGCCATTACTTGCTAGGCCAGGAGTTCATCGTTCGAACTGATCACAGTTCATTGTCCTGGCTGTTCCGGTTCAGAGAGCCGTCCGGACAGTTGGGCCGATGGTTAGAGGAGTTGAGCCAGTACAATTTGAAGATTCAACACCGGAAGGGAAATCTGCATTCAAACGCTGATGGCCTTTCCAGGATGCCTGCTGGGATCCCTCAGTGTAACTGTTATCAAGCTGGTAAGAAGCTGTCTACACTGCCCTGTGGAGGTTGTAAATACTGTACTAAACTACATGACCAATGGTCCAAATTTGAGGAGGAGGTAGACTATGTAGTCCCCTTGGCAGTCAGGAGTCTGGAGGAGGAGGAAGAGGTGGAAACCACTGCCAGCCCAGAAGAAGAAGCCTTCTGCGCAGCCTACCAGAAGCAAGAGCTGCGAGGCAAACAACTAGCTGACAGTGACATCTGCCCAATAGTTAATTGGCTGGAGTCTGAGGTCTCCCCAAAAGAAGGGGACCTCAGGGCTCACAGTTACTCTACCAAGGTGTTGTGGCGGGAAAAAGACACCTTGCTACTAAAAGATAGTGTACTGTACCACAAGTGGTACAACATTGATAATTCTTACAATCTTCAGTTTGTGGTGCCCCTGGAGATGAGGGAGGAAGTTTTCCACATGCTCCATGATAAGCATATTGTGGGTCATTTGGGCAATCACAATACTTACATCAACTTGAGGAGGTCATTTTACTGGCCATGCATGAGGACAGATGTGGATACGTATGTCAGCTCCTGTGGTGTCTGTAGGAGGAATAAACAGGCCAGGAGCCCAAAGGCACCTTTGCAGCATTACCAATCTGGGTTTCCTGGGGAGCGGGTCCATATAGATTTTCTTGGCCCCTTCCCAGAGAGCAATTCTGGTAAGAAGTTCATCATGGTGATGATTGACCAATTTACAAAATGGGTCGAATTAGCACCGCTGAGTGACCAGACAGCCCTTACCACTGCTAAGTGTTTTTTTGAACAATGGGTAGCCAGGTTTGGGGCACCGACCTTCGTCCACACTGATCAAGGTCGTAATTTCAAGAGTGACCTGTTTGTGGAACTTTGCCAGCTATTGCAAATCAGCAAGACACGTACTACCCCTTACAGACCAAGCTCCAACGGCCAGGTTGAGAGAATAAATACCACCATCTTGGCCTTCATTCGCTGTTTTCTGGAGGACAAGACCTCTGATTGGGACAGTCATCTGCCAGCACTCGGCATGAGTTTGAGAGCCACTGTGAATAGGAGCACTGGATTCACTCCAAACATGCTCAGGCTGGGGCAGGAGGTCAGCTTGCCATCAGATCTTTTATTTGGGCTGACGACATTGAAGCCCCAGGAATCTGACCCTGCATCATTCCTGCATGGACTGCAGAAGAGACTACATCTTACATTCTCCGAGACACGAACCCGGCTCCGGTCAGCCCACCAAGCCATGAAGAAAAATTATGACTCCAAGCCCAATGTCTCTACTAGAGAATTCAGCACCGGTGACCTGGTATATCTTGTCAACTCAGCATCCCCACCCGGGGAATGTAAGAAACTGCAGCCTCTGTTAAGAGGACCTTATGTAATCAAACAGGCCCTGTCGGAGCATCTGTACATTATAACCGACAGAAAGGGAGACAGTGTGAGACATATGGACAAGCTGCGGCTGTGCGAAGACCGCGAAATACCCCCTTGGATGCAACGTCTTAGATCGACTGTTCTCCACGGACCACCAGTTGAGGAAGATTTGGAGGACACACATGATATAGAGTGGCTGTTCCTAGACAAGCCAGCTGCCCACACTGAACCGGACCCATTGCCGGATGTGGAAGAAACTCGCTTAATGGAGCCAAGATTCACCAGACGGGGGAGACCTGTGAAGGTCCCACAACGGTTCCTAGACTAAGTTGCTAACACACTAACAAGGGCCTACCAGAAGGGTGCATTAATATGCAGCCTTCTGATTTTGTTTTTTTGTGTTGTTTCAGATGGCCAGCAAGTCTGATGAAGACATGCTAATGTCAAGCGGTGATGAGAGTAGGAGCCGTGGTTCGCCAGCTGTTGGGCCTAGGGCCACCCCTAATATAGGGAGCCCTAGCCCACAGACTATGCTAGACAGACTGCTCAGCGAGAGGTACGCCCTGGAGGATATCCGGGCCCTCCTCGCTGAGTACGACCGCATCCCGAGGCCTTTTCGAGGATCCCTGCTGCTACGAACTAGAGACCTGGTGTTGCCCCTTGATGTCTGCCATGAGACATTGAGGAGGGACCTGGAGGGGTGTGAGAGGTCCGCGGAGCCAATCCGTCCCACTAGCCCAGTGGGACAGGAGCAGCCCGCGGTTCCGATCCACTCCTCTGAGGCTCCCCCCTCATGTCAATTGGAAATGGCGCCAGTTGTGCCTAGCACTTCTGGCGCTAATTTGCCGGGTTTGCCTGAGGCACCCAGTCCAGGCAGCTCGGTTCTGAAAGTGACTTTCTCCGAGGCTGCTGAACGGGTGTCAAGAGTGACCCCGGCCACAAAGCGTCCTCTAGACGCCCCTTCTAACCCCGCCAGTCAGGCCCCTAAGCTCGCATGTGCAGCCGGGGCCTGTGGCATTTGCCATGTGTCGCTTAAATCGACATCATTGCGCTACCACATGTTGTCTGAGCATTTGCTGTGGTTCTTTTTCGGTTCCACGGCATGCTTCACATGTCGGGTTGCTTTCAGCACCAACACAGCGCTGATGCGGCACATGGCCCGTCAACATGACGGAGAGGATATCAACGTGGAGCAGGATTACCAGGTATGGCTCCATGGCATGATGGACCTCCTGGGGGTCCTTACCGGCCTCCTGGGGTTTGTGGCCCCCCACATGCTGGTTACCCTCTGCTCGCAGAGAGATATCTCAGCTAGCGGGGGCAGCCACTTCCAACATGCCATGGTGCCCAAATACCGGGACCTGGCCCTTGTAATGGTCGACCCCTTGAAGGGCCCATTACGATCAAGTCCTCCCAACCACCCGGTGGCCGTCCTCCATTGGGAGGTGATTTACGGCCTACTATGCTCGGCGCCAGGATTGGACGACAAGGGCAAACTGCGGGACATCCCCGTAGTTTCGCCCCCGCCCAATCTTCTGGCCGCCGAGCCAAGGTGGGCCACCGGAGGCGACGGCCATTGCCATCTTCGGCTAGCCGTCGCCAAGAGCGGTTTGGATTTGGACCAGGCCGTTAAGTCCTGGTCCGCGGGGACTCAGGAATTCCGGATGGACTTCCTCATTGACAACCATGTCTTTGAGGGAGACTGGACGGGTTCCTTCCCCGTGGACCTGGACTTGTCTGGTGAGGTTACCAGCCACTCCTTGGGCGTGTACCATACCTTTGGTTTGCACCCCAGGTTGGCTGGCACCGACCCAGCACCACTCACCCTCGCGAAGTTGCGCGACCTGGCCTCCGGGCCCAGGTGCGTTGGCGTGGGTGAGTTCGGCCTGGACAAGTCGTGCCCCCGGACGGTGTGGGGACCACAGAGCCGTATGTTCAGGAAGCACGCTACTCTGGGCGTCTCCCTGAACAAGGTTCTCGTCCTGCACCTCCGGGGTAGCACGACTATCACGATTGGTGAGGTCTTGGATGAAGCAGTGACGCTCCTTAAGGATGAGGGTGTTCCCACCAGACACCCCATCCATGTCCACTGCTTTACAGGCTCCCTGATCCAGTCCCAGGCTTGGCTGAAGGTGTTTCCGAACACTAAGTTCGGCACCTCATCCAAGTCTCTGGAACCTGGCCAGGGGCTTGACTTCGTGAGGCGCACTGGAATGGACTTCCTGATATTGGAGTCCGATGCGCCTTACTTAGGTCCAGGGCCTGCCCCCACTTCCCCCTGGTGTATTCACCAGCTGGCAAAGTTGGTCGGGAGGGTGAGAAATCTGCCCGCGAGGGTAGTGCTCAGCCTCTCGGCCTCCAATGCCAAGGCCTTATATGGCATCCCCTAGGCCAGTAAGCGCCTAAGAGAGGAGGGGAGGGGGATGTGAGGGGTTTTTGTGTATATATGTTTGGTAGTTGGCCCCATGAAATATGTAAATATGTTGGTCAGTTGGCCTCGCAAAATGTTGGCCTGTTGGTCCTATGAAATACATAAGTATGTAGATATGTTTGAAATTATGAAATTAAATGGCAAGTAAAGCTTACCCACTGTGGGCCCAAGTCCCCAGGGAGCCCGGCCCCCAGCTGGGTAAGTTAGTAAGTTACACGCTGTGCACAGCTAAACAAATAAGACGGGGAGGAGTGTGGTGGCCGCCAGGGGCGCGCCAGGTCGCCTTGGTCTCGGCGGCAGGGAGACGACGCGAGAGAGAGACGAGAACAGACCGAGAAGCGAGACACACGAGACGATGGATCGCTACGAGTATACCCGTTAAGAATATACCTGACGCCGTGGTATTTGATGGTAGGTACCAGTCTAAATTACCACAGAACCATGTTCAAGACAGGAACCAAGTAAACCAGTATCTGGGTGACAGTTTCAAGGCAGTCACATCCAGTCATACACAGTTGCTGAAACTCCAGACACAACCAAGAGTGAGTGCCAAAACCGTTATAAGGTGGCTCAGGAAGAAGACCGGCAGCCAGACATCAATGATAAGGGCCTGTTTTGATGAATGTTAACTTTGTTTTCCGACCTCCTCATATTAATTCACTATTATAGTGAAATGGGTGACCCCAGACCTTGTTTGACCTGATTTGTTGAAAAAAAAAAGATTTACAAACTATATTTTTACTTACACCTTGTTTGAGACTGAAATAATCTGCAGTCAGTTTCTTAATACTGGTATGGATATTTATGTAATTGCTCAGAATGCTTGCTTTGAAGAAGATGACAAAAATGTCCATTTTAGTTTAGTTTAGGCTCAGAACAAACTGGTTTGGACTTTCTAAACACATGCGTTATAAACGTGTTGAGATTTTCGTTCTTTCCATTTTTATTCTTTGGCATATCATTGGTGAATTTAGTGAATTTAGTGAAATACTGAACGCAGGTGTTTCCACCTCTATGCTCAGACAGATTGGTAAATGTCCATTATTGCATTCAGCAAAAAAATTTCGAACACAGGCAGGAAGGATTAGACATGAGAGAGGAGAAACCCATAGAAATTCAGTTGAACATCAGTGCTTTTACCAATAGTCTTGATGCTGTAGGCTCTGGGGGGTCAGAGTGTACATCTCTCTTTTAGAGCAAAACTTCTTATTCATGTTCCATATGGTTAGACCTTCAAGAAAAGTTTGGGTAACACTTCAGGTCGGTGCGCATTTTTTCTGTATAGCCTTTTTCTTAATTGCCGTGGATGTCAAAATAACTGATTTAACAAAATGTGAGTTTCATTGAATAAATCAAGATAAAGAATTATTAATTCAATGATAGTGATTTATTTCAATTACAAGGGTGTAACAGACATGTTTTAAAACAATTTTGGTTCTATAGCAGTCGCACTTTGTGAAAAAAATGCAAAATTCAGCGGAATATCGTCAATAAATTCCTTCCAATTTGAACTCGTGCAAAATTTCGATACTCTCTCAGTCAAAAAGTATTATGAGTAGAGCTGTAAAATTTTACCAAAAATTTCCTTATGAGGTATTCTTGGCAGCTATTACTTCCATTTACAGTTTATATACATTATACGCTGCTCCTGGACTGATCTATGTTTCAAAATCTGCCCTACCCCAAAGTTCGGATAAATTCCGCAATTTCTCAATAATCAACATTTTCCTAAGTAATGGCCACAAAAGGAAGATCTGCTTTAGTAGTCATGTTTTATTGATATCAAATATGATTTAGATTCACATTTAAACCGCTTTTTTAATGCAAAAACATGTTTATTATCAGTATTAGATCTAAATTATGAGGTTCATCATTATTTCCTCGACAAGAGACATAGTGAAATTTCGGTATGGATCAATTGCAGCAAACTTCATAACTGACTACATAAAAAAAACAACAGAAGAGAAAAAAAAACCCCAAAGTAATGGATGCGACGATGTAAGCACAATTTACACCAATGATAATATTATTAGTATCACAAAATGAACAAGAATCCGCAGATTCAAAGCCTGGGTGGGAATTTACAAAACATCTGAAATCTGGATTTCATCATCACGTACACCGGTACCACACCCATTGCCAGAATTATGTTGATTCAACAGTAAAACATAATTTTCTTTACAATAATTTGGGGAATGGGCTTAATGCTCCATTGACGGGGTGCTGACCCACTAGTCATTTCTCGAGGGCTGGAGTTTGGAAAGGGGTGAAAGATCCAGTGTGGGCGAGAGTTCATCATATTCACATAATGGATCAGTCGCTGTGAATTACTTAACTGACTAAATAAATATATCAACAGTAGAAATAAAACAGCTAAATAATAATTTTTGTGGCAATTTTAGCATAATTTTCACCAATAACGATAATGTTGGTATCACAAAATTAATGAAATCATTGAACGATGCGATTTATTTTTAACCTACAAAAATTTCAACTTTGACATTGTCAACCAAACGATTTGTGAAGATGACTAGGCCTATGGTGGATTATTACATACTTATATATTACTGTTCTAAATTAATTTCATTCATCAACAATGAATAGAGACACTTATTTCGGAGGATATAACACTGATACATTTAAAGTCTTGAAGGTCTTCCATGAAATTGTAGGTCCCAGTAGATTTTGATCATATTCAAGATCCTCCGGCTTTAGTGCTTCCAGAGTTTGTGTGTTGTGATGGCTTTTCAATATAATATTTGCATTGTAGGACCTATCTATCAATCTATCTCAAACTCGAATCAGCCGAATATGACACCTACGGTCATCAGAGAATTTCCTTTTTATAGAAATCATGGCTAGTGTATTCAAGAATAGTGCCGCAGGTTTCGCATCAGTCCAAAACATGGTGTATGCGTTGTCTTCTTTCATAAGCATAAATCAGCAGTTTTGGAGATGTTATTATTTCTTTGGCATGTATGCTGAATGTCCTTCAGTGAAGGACAATGAAAAGATCAGAGGCACCAGTCAGCAGTATAACAATGACACTGCTTTTGATGGTGTTATACAATTTGAATGTTTGATTGGGAGTAACACGAGTACACGAGAGGTCTGGCTGTTGTGCAATTATGAGGACTCCTGGACATCATCATGAAAGATGAACACATTCTGACTATCAAACAAGCTGCTTTTAGGGAAAAATACTGACTATAATTGCCAACATGAACAATATGAACATTCATTGAACAATAGCAGGGAACTATAGTTACTGAAGTGTCTCAGGGTGACATTTCACACTACTTCTAAGTTTATTAATTGCAAAGTGAATGCAATGCCTCACCTAAAATCTTCATACAAAGAAATGATCTTTGCATACCACTCCATGAGCAGAAATTGTAAAATCAGGTCACTAAAGCATGTGTGGTTGTCTTAATTGACAATAATGTGAAGGTCAGCCATAAATTTCATAGCCACATTTCATGCATGGCTATAATTGTGAATCTGTGATACAATACAGTGCGACTGTTGTACTGCTCTACTATAGCCTACTACAGCCAAATAGTTGGCAAAATGGTATTGAACAGTTTTAAAAATGTAATATAACATTTGGTTTACATGGGTCATGAAAGGGAGATGGCATGTGAGATTAGAGAAAAGGCATGTTTGATTGTCAATGTTTTAGTAGACAATGTTTAAGAAATAGATGAAAAGACATGTGTCACATTTTATCTGTTAATGTCCTTATAGGAATGAGTTATATGGTGATTAGGACAAGTGGAATTGAAAATTCATGGGAGAATTTTGTGTTTCCAATGAGATTTTAGACACTAGCAGCAACATTTATTCAGCTTTTGGAGGGTTGACAGTTGAAGTAAAAAGGAAAATAAGGTGCCAACTGAAAGCCTACATCAAGGGCTATCCATCCACATCCATTTTGATGGGTTTGGAATGATTTATATGGTGATTAGGTCAGATGGAATTGAAAATACATAGGAGAATTTTGTGTTTCCGAGGAGAGTTTTGACACTGACTACAACATTTATTTAGCTTTTAGAGGGTTGACAGTTGTAGTAACAAGGAAACCAATGTGCCAAAGGAAAGCCTATATCAAGGGGTATCCATCCACATCCATTTTGATGGGTTAGGAATGAGTTATATGGTGATTAGGACAGGTGGAATTGAAAATTCATGGGAGAATTTTGTGTTTCCGACGAGATTTTAGACACTGACAGCAACATTTATTCAGCTTTTGGAGGGTTGGCAGTTGCAGTAAAAAGGAAACTAAGGAGCCAACTGAAAGCCTACATCAAGGGCTATCAATCCACATCCATTTTGATGGGTTAGGAATGAGTTATATGGTGATTACGACAGGTGGAATTAAAATTTATGGGAGAATTTTCTGTTTCCAAGGAGAATTTTGTGTTTCCGAGGAGATTTTTGACACTGACAACAACATTTATTTGGCTTTTAAAGGGTTGACAGTTGTAGGGGAAGAGGGGGTGAAAAGTCACAGGGGTAAGAAGTCACAGGCCTTTTTGACCAACTTGCGGTGACCTAATTATTAAGCTTAAATCATCATTTGGGACGCTTTTATGAGAAGAAGGTCTGTAGGGAATATGAAAATTATGCTCATTATGCAAAGTGGGTTTGTACCCACCTCATGAATTTTTGGGGTCCCAAACAGGTTTTATCGGAACTGAACTTTCCCTATTAATGTCTCGTCACTGTGACATAGGAAGTTGTGTTACTGTTTCAAGGTCTTTTGGATATTAGTCATTTTTTGCCATATGGTCACCGAGTTGCCATGATCATGTGTTGAATTTAAAAAACAGCTGAGGGGTGAAATGTCACACTGTGACATTTCACCCCAGCACTGTGATATTTTACAATAGGGTACCGTGAATTCAATATTCTGTGCTAAGGAAAGTAAAATATTCCACACTTGAGGCTTTTAGCTTACAATCTCATCATCATCCATGATCAATAATACATTTGAGGAAGTATTGCAGTAAGTTTTCAGTTCACAAAATTTGGGCAATTTCTGACGCAGGCTTTGCTGATGGCGCATTGTCATTGCATGCAGATAGCTTCGGAAGGCTGACTCTAAATTTCATGCACAAGGATGGCATTCAAGTCTAGGTCAGCATATTACCGCATATAGTGCTGTATGTTCACAACAATTGCATGTGACTTGTTACCCCACGGTTGTGACTTCTTGACCCTGGCATGGGGTAAAAAGTCACATCGGACTTTGCCTTAAATAATTGTGAACTGACTCTAAGCCTATGTACAACACAGCAGCTATCATGTGATACAAACATAGTCAACTAAATACTGCATAATTGTGCCAAAGATCATTCAGATCTAATAAGCACCTGCTCTGTTCTGGGGATTTTTTCAAATTTTGTGACTTCTGACCCCCGCCTCCACCTAGTAACAAGGAAACCAAGGTGCCAAACAAAAGCTAACTTCAATGGCTATCCATCCACATCTGCTCTGGTTGGTTAGGAATGAGTTATCATGTGATTGTCAAGTGATCTCCAGATTTGTAAGATGAGAAAAAATTGATTGTCCCATTTTCTCAATGCAATATTAATGGTGCTGGCAGGACAGTAAATTTGAATTGTTAAGGAAAATGATTCCAAATTAACATGGTGCAATTCCATTTCAGAAAATGTGTTTAAAAGTCCCATTGAACAATGAATCATTAAGACTGAGAACATAGTTGAACACAATGAACAGCTATATCATTTTCCTGGCTTTTGCAGTTATTGACTATCTTCTTTTAGCTTGTATGCATGGAGAACCCATATATTATAGTACAAATAAATCATTGTAAAGTTCATAAAAACTATGGCAAAAAGATATAAGATGACATATAAATTCATTGTAGTGCCTCAACCAAGTAACTGATTAAATTTCAGTGATATTTTCTTCCTCGTGATATGCGCACTGCTTAACGACCTTTGCTAATTGCAAAACAGTAATTATTGCCTAATTAATGATTTAAAGTGTACTGATATGGTCACAAGTGTGAAAGTCCTACCCCTCTCATCCTTTTTAAGCTATTCTGTGTACCATGGGCTACATTAAACACTGCTGAAAGAGAAGAACATGAATTTTCAGTAATTCTGCCTTAATGACCTTTAACGACCCCTAATTGACCTTAAAATTAAAAATTGATGCCGACATCCACCCCTACCTATAATCCCTTCCCCCATAAGTAAGTAAGTAAAAAAAAGTAAGTAAGTAAAACTTTATTTATAGTCGAGTAAAAGAAACAATACAACACAAGCAAAAATTGCTTTTGATCGACTAAAAAGATGAATCACAATGTATATATACAGTATGAAATGAATAAAATGATTAAAATATATACAATGACATTTAAGTAAGACTCTTGCATAAAATCAAAGAGTACATAAAATGCAAGCACCACATTGGCAAGATGGCTTCCAGTCTTTTAAAACCTTTCTAAAATCTTCGAGGTTAAAATGTTTAAAATCATTGGGAAGTTTGTTGTAAATCATAGCACCAAGAATCTAAATGATCTAAAGCCATACATAACAGTGTTGTAGTTTGGTAACAATATATTACTGACTCCCCCATAGCCCACTTCTACCATGGTTACCAAGTATTAACAAGAAATGCCGGAAAACAATTTCCTAGAGGCTTTTTTGGAACTTGGCTGGTCCACTAATATAGTAATTGGAAAAGCTTTCTGCCTTGGATGATTATTCATTCTACCATAAGTAAAATAATTATGATGAATTCCATAGAATTTCAAACTCAGCGTTTCAATATTTTGTGATTATAAATGGGTAATTGAAAAATTAGGTATCCAAATCAGAGTACCAATTTTAAAAAGCTGATAAATTTGGAATTTATTAATATCCATTTAGTTGCTGTATAGTTTCATAGTAATGCATGAGGAAGAGTGACTATCATTGCTGACCTGATACTCATCTTACTTGCGAAACAATTTGCGATCTCAGACAACTGTTTCTAAATCATTTTTATAAATGGAATCTTAAATTAATATGCACATCAAGATGCAAAATGAGAAAGAACAATATGGACTGTCAATTGAAGGGATATTTTATAAGTATGGCCCAAGATGGTATCTTATAAAACATTATTAACATTTGAAAAGTGTCATTCCGAGAAATGACTTTTGACAATTAAATTCAGGTTATTTTTGGCCATCATAAAAGCTGATAGAAGGCAAATTGAAGCTTGGTATTACTATCACAAGAATGAGGTACTCTTTGGCATCAATTTGGTATGTCATATTATGCCACAGAGTAAATTATAAGGGAGCAATAACCACTTTTGAACTGGAATTGACATTGACGCTAGTGATTTTTGAGCAAAAAACGTCGATTGACATACCTAACTTTGATGGCCTATGGCCACTTTCGCACCCAAAATCCAGTTTTGCTACCGGTGGTTCCATGACCACTGGGTCTTTGGGAGTGCATTCAGGTAGGTAGCCTTTTGTGTATATTCGGGTTTAGGTGGACAGCCGCATTGGTGCTTCCCTCTGCAGCACTATTAGTTTCCATCAATATGATAAGAACCCTTGTGTTGCAATGTTGTTTGTTTTAGTGGGCTGTGTAACTTAGTGTGTAAGTGCGTTGAAACTACTTTTCCATGATCAATAATACTCTCCTAGCACAAATGCCCTACTGAACTGAGTGAAACGTTTGTCAGTGGTGCTGGCAAACCATCCAAAATAGGATCAGGAGCAGATGGGGTCGCCCATCAACCATTCATGAAAAGATTCTGTGTCCACATACATGTACAACTTCTTTTTAAATTTCTATTTATCTATTTAATTGAATATATCAAAGAATGCATTAAATTATACATGTATACAGACACCAATAGAGGTATAAATAATCTGTATGCTTTGGAAATTAAAATCACACATGCGAAAATGATGCACCCTCGCCCACACTGGATCTTTCACCCATTGCCAAACTCAAGCCCTCAAGACATGACCAGCGGGGTTGCACCCCCTCAATGGAGCATTAAGCCCATTCCCAAAATATTGCATAAAAAAATTATGTTTTACTGTTGAATGAATGGTAAAAACAGTAAATTGTCAATTGCCATATAACTTTGGTTGCTTAAACATAATTCTGGCAAAGGGTGTACCTGATGATGAAATCCAGATTTCAGATGTTTTATAAAAGCCCAGCCAGGCTTTGAATCTGCAGATTCTTGTTCATTTTGTGATACTGATAATATTATGATTGGTGTAAATTGTACTTTTATTGTCACATCCATTACTTCGGGTTTTTTTTTCTCTTCTGTTGTTTTTTTTATGTTGTCAGTTATGAAGTTTACTGTAATTGATCCATACCGAAATTTCACTATGCCTCATTTCAAGGAAATAATGATGAACCTCATAATTTAGATCAAATACTGATAATAAACATGTTTTTGCATTAAAAAGGAGGTTTAAATGTGAATCTAAATCATATTTGATATCAATAAAACAAGAGTACAAAAGCAGATCTTCCTTTTGTGGCCATTACTTAGGAAAATGTTGATTCATGAGAAATTGCGGAATTTATGCGAACTTTGGGGTAGGGCAGATTTTGAAACATAGATCAGTCCAGGAGCAGTGTATAATGTGCATAAATTGTAAATGGAAGTTATTGCTGTCAAGAATACCTCATAAGGAAATTTTTGGTAAAATTTGATAGCTCTACCCATAATACTTTTTGACTGAGAGAGTATCGAAATTTTGCACGAGTTCAATTTGGAAGGAATTTACTGACGATATTCCGATGAATTTTGCATTTTTTTCACAAAGTACTACGGCTATAGAACCAAAATTGTTTTAAAACATGTCTGTTACACCCTTGTAATTGAAATAAATCACTATCATTGAATTAATAATTCTTTATCTTGATTTATTCAATGAAACTCACATTTTGTTAAATCAGTAATTTTGACGTCCACGGCAATTATGAAAAAGGCTATAGAGAAAAAATGCGCACCGACCTGAAGTGTTACCCAAACTTTTCTTGAAGGTCTAACCATATGGAACATGATTATGAGAAGTTTTGCTCTAGAAGAGAGATGTACACTCTGACCCCCCCCCCCCCCCCAGAGCCAGGAGTATGATGTAAAAAGTACTAATTCTCAAATAATCTTCAATTAGTTCATTAGAACTAGATTTGAAAGTTCATTGGACTTTTCAAAAAGTCAAAGTGAACTATTTGAGGTTATCACTGTCTTAATAATCGCAAAAAAGTGCTACGATTTTAAGTTGTATCTATCTTGTAAGATACATCAGCCCATTAGAAAACCATTGTCTTGAGTGTCCCATGGGGGACTTTGGCTTATAGCCCCAAGAAACTCCAAAACTTCAACCATGTTTTCCGGAAAATCTGAAAACCACATTTGAAAACATTTTTGATGATAGGTCATTCAAATTTCTTATACATCATCCTAATGTGTAATACTAAAATTCCTGAGCACTTCATCACCATAGCTTAAAGCTAACTTTGGAATTCTGACCAATATTTCTTCAAAACTGTGTAAAAATCATTTTCAGCAAGGAAGATTTTCTTACTTCTATGGTACATCAACCCTATAGATATTCACTGAAGGACTTCTAATGGATATAGATCATGCTGCCAGAATTGGGGACTCAGTACTACTTTTAGCTACCCCTACCCCAAATGTGTCTAAAATGCTAATATTTCAAAAATGCATCTTACCTCTGCAAAAAATGCAAGTTTTTCGCTGTAATTGCTCCCTATTGCCCATCTTAAGACACTGAAATCATATCTGATGAGAACTGCATTATTTATATCTTATAGAACTTCCCATTAGACACATATATTTCAAAGGAAACGGCAAATGTACTGGCAGGGTGACATGTATTTGTATCATGTAAAAATGTGAGAAAAAATAGCAAGAGCCTTTGAGCCTCCCCCACGGAATGGGCATCCCATACATGTATGGTATCAGAAGGGGTGAAAAAGTACAAACTTCTGTAAAGCAAAAGAAATTAAATGATGCATCGTAAATGATATTTCATGCCCTGAAGTAAGTGCATTTGAACAATAAGGTGGTATGGTCGAGAGCAACATGCAAAAGTTTGAAACTGCATGTGGTGCATTTATTGAAGGCTCCCTCTTTCGAGCCCTGGGAGAACAATGCACTATTACTACTACTGTTCTACAGCCAGGTGAATAGAGATGTGTGGATAGCATACAGGTGTGGATAGGTTGTTAGAGGTAACAGACAGTTCTGTAAAAGATAAAAAATTGTAGAGCTTTTGAAAACATGAAGATTGATGTATAGCATGGAGAAATGCATGGAGAATTGGCGATGTGCATAAATAAATGAGGTGTGGGCAAAACCTTCAAATTTAATATAGGATGTATTGAGATATCCATGATGGCGTCCAAGATGGCTGCCATGTGACACATTAGCCTAGATTTTGATGCAGTTTATTTGGATACAAGGTTCTTTGCCACAATCCCTATGTTTAGTAGTCCATAAACCTATTTTCAAGTGAACTGATACATACAAAATACCACACCTGACATAACAACCCATGTTTTAAAGATTTTAGTGCACCTTCTTAGTGTTTCAGTAATAATATTTTTTTATATTTATGGTGGTTTCTGCTTGGTTTTATCTTGAATTTGTGTTATCGTCTGTTAAAATAATTGTCCACACTACTATAACTGATGATTACTCCTTTTAACCAATTTAAAGCATGAAATATCTGTAGTCGCTCCCAAGATCCGGTTGCGGAACATGAATACAGATTATAGATGCTAAATTTGCATTGCTAAGCATAATTCCTGCTCAAGACAATTTGGTGACTTAAAAACTCACTTGAAGCAGAAATCACTTAAGGCATGATTGTCCATCTATGCATACAAATATAGTACTTCTATGTTGTCATTTAGATTCAACAGAAAGATCTGCTTTATCTTTGCATAAAATGAAAAATTTCAAGTTTTTCAGGCTGTGTTGTTCCATTTTCATTAATTGAATTTTTGGTTTCCAGTGACGTACCCCTGTTTGTTGAAAACAACGTGGGATATTGTTGTGACTTTCAAGTGTTTTTGTTCTATGATTTTCTTCATAATCCCGTCTGTGCTGCATGCAGGAGTTAGTGGCACTGGCGGCGGCAATCCCAACTACATCCAGACTCACTTCCTGCGTGCTTAAGGGTGTAGAACTACACAGCTAGAATGGATTGGACCCGACAGCCACCTTGAAGTTAATTAACATAGATCTACATCATCCCTTGCATGCTGCATGGTCTGAACGCCTCCACTCGAATCCACTACAGACCTCGTCCAGCTAGACCAGTTCTATAAAAAGCTCTTGTGACAGACAATCTACCTCATATTTGGATTAGTACCTGGAACTAGCGAGTCTATCCCTGTTTGTAGCAATGATTTTCCAGATTGGACCAGGACAATCCCTTAAACTGAAAAAGAATGTTTGTGTAAAAACAGACAATAGTAGCAATAGCTGGTGTCCATCTAAAATTTTGCGTAAATTTACACAAAGGGTTTTTATATTTTGATGAAATGATGCAAAAAATTTATCACTATTGACAATTTCCATGTCGATTTCACATAAAAAATCCTGTTTGACATACACTAAACATTAGACGGAAACCAGCTAAAATTCAATCTGTCTGTTTTACACAACAGTTATTTTCAGTGTAGACAGACTCACAAACCACCAACTTACCACAAAACCTCGATCATCTGAGAGTTGATTCAATAGACTTAGCAGGATCCGAGAGAAGTATGATGTTCATAAGACAGCTCTGGGCTCGTGGCCAAAAGATCAGTGGAAGAGACACACCAAAGAGGTTGTGAAACAGCTCCAGAACGATGTATTGGTGAAGGATTCAAGGGGACAACAAACCTGACGTGGCTGATCTGCCACGAGGAGTGGGTGGGACACTCGAGGTATATATTTTTCACTATTTGACATGTACACGAATTAGTAAAGCTGCAAAAACGAACATATACACGAATTTAGCATTCGTGTAATTGTGAAATATTGCAATTCACGAATTTGTGAAGGTGCAATTACGAACATTGCAACCATAAACTTGGTTAAAACTAACTCTAAACCTAATTTTAACACTAAACCCTAATGATAGCACTTCCACGAATGTTAGTGTTAGCAGATACACAAATGAATAATAAAGCACATTCACGAGTGTTAGTTATTATATGTACACAAGCACCTATGCTCGTTTTTTCATGTCCATGAATTCGTACATGCTCGTTTTTAAACCTCCTCGAATTCGTGAACATGTCAAATAATGAAAAATATATACATGGACACTCCCATTCGACATGGGCCAACTGCAATGTCCAGAGAACATATCATGTGACAGCAGCTACAGTACAAACAGTGACGATTCTTGGAAGGCACAGACTTCAAGCCGAGAAAATTAATTTTACAATGCAACACTCATGTGCCACTGGGTCTGGTCTAATGCGCCACATGCAGTCTATGCAATGAAGAAAGTGAAGACATGGTACATTTCAGTATTACCTACTGGAAAAGACCAACAGAAATCAAAGAGATGATCTTAGACCTGAAAGAGATCTACAGTGAGGAAAATAAGTGTTTGACCCCCTACCATATTTTCTGTTTTGAGCACTTGCACTAGTGCCAAAACTCTGAAATTTCTCAGGTACATCAGGTTCAACATTGGAAGACAGGTAATAATAATAATGTACAAAAATTAAGTGAAAGAAGCATTATGTGATATTTTCGCATAATAATCCCAATAGTCTTCAGAAATAAGTATTTGACCCCTTCGTTTGCAATCAGTTTATTACCAGACTTTTACAAAGCAAACACTTGGAAAACTATCATAACTGAAATTTATTGCAATCAAAACCTATTTCATTTGTTTTCCTCCAATTTCATTTAGTTTTTAATGCCCTCAGTTACACCTCCTAGAATTGTTGGTAATTTCTTAATTTTGAAGATTTGCAGTTAAAAAAAAAAGAAGTTTATCCATAGATCATTAAATAGGGTCTGAGTACCAAAACCAGACTAGTGTCAGTCAAAAATCATGTCTCTAGTGTCTTTGGATATTTTTTTTTTTCAAGAAGACTATTGGGATTATTATGCAAAAATATTACACAATGCTTCTTTCACTTAATTTTTGTACATTATTATTATTACCTGTCTTCTAATGTTGAACCTGATGTACCTGAGAAATTTCAGAGTTTTGGCACAAGTGCAAGTGCTCAAAACAGAAAATATGGTAGGGGGTCAAATACTTATTTTCCCGACTGTTTTTCTGTTATTGTTAATTACATGCTACTTTGCCATCACCTTTTGGTTTATCTGACCCAGGTTTCTTCGACATCGTCCGGTTGTTGTGCCCCTGGAGGAAGACCTGTAAACCAGAATGATCCTTATATCTCCACCAGATTCAGCAACTTAAGTCTGAAAATAGAAGAGTCAAATAGAGCTTTTTTCACTTTCGATTTTGAGCTCTAAACACCAAATAGTATTATTATGGACACTTAGAGGATTACTGGCTACTTAGAAAGGCAGTGGTATACAAGCAAACATTGACACAGTTTAATACCTGATAACTGTGATGATTTACAATGCAATGGAGCCCAATATCGGCCCCCCTAACCTGACATTTGTTTATTACAGTTTTCTAAGATAATGAGAAATTTTAAAACGTTGCTCTGTCTTATACAATGGTTTATTATAATTTTTACAATTGTATATATGCCTGTACAACAATTAAACCAAACAACTTTAAATGGTTGTAAGTTAGTGTGGATATGACAGCACTGTCAATCATTCATAATCACCTCATATATGGGGTATTCGTTTGCTGAGCATAGACACTGTTACAAATGACCTGCCAACGACAGTGCTTTGGGAATTGTCTCTCAGAACAGCTCCCTACCGAATTGACATTTTGTTTTCACACAAGCAGGTATGGAAGAGACATTTCATATTGTTTTCCCTGGGGGGGGGATGTGGGGGGAGGGTGATGTTACCCCCCCCCCCCCCCCCGTCCCCCACCTAAGTTACGCCCCTGGCTTCCTTGACAGGTCAAGGTCGATTGTGGGTGTGACCCATAATCCCATGAAGATCTGAAATTTTCACAAAACGTTTAACTATCAAAACTGGACTTGAGAGTGCTTGCTTCTAAGATCTAACTTCTTAACTTTTTGGAATTTACATGATCATACGATTTTCTGAATTTATCAACATTGTGAACACCCAGAGTAGGGTTCAAGAGGGCTACACTATCTATCTATGTACCCACTTGCCTACTTACATACTGAGTTACAAACCTATCTATCTGTCTATCTGTCTATCTATCTATCTATCTATCTATCTATCTATCTATCTATCTATCTATCTATCTATCTATCTATCTATCGATAAAACACAAACTCACTCATTCACTCTTTCTGACAGTTCAAGTTTATGTCACAATATGTACTGTTGTTATTCCTCTTCCAAGAAGATTGGGGAACATACATGAAATACATAATAGCTCATAATCGCCCACAGAGATGTGGTCACTTGTCTCATCTCCAAGTGTACTAAGTTACAGTCACCTGGTGACTTAACAAATGTCTTAGAGGCGACTATGGAGTGATTGCGAATACAGGTGACACAAACATAATCACTCCATATTCGCCTCCAGACCACGCCCATGTGTACCAATAATACTCTACAGACAATACAAGCGTATGCAATTCGAATTCTGAGATTGCAGGAGCAGAGCCATTTTGCAAATCACACACAGATATGATGCAAATGCAATAGTTGACCTTGTACATCACACTTATTTTGATAATGTTCTGGCATGCAAAGTATTTTTTCTTTTATAGTATTTGCATATTTTAAAGAAATACAAAACTGGTGGGAGCCTATGTCAAAGTCACATGACAAATTCCAATTAGAATACAACCATAGCAGTGATCACAAACTGTAATACATTGTTTGTTACTGTTTGTGCGTTCAGCAGTTAGACATGAGATAAAAATGTATAAGAATCTGCAACTTATCGAAACAACAACACCCAACAATAACTGCGAATTTTGAGAAAATGTTTTTCATAGTCAACTGTCAAATTTGATAGAATCTGTGACAAATATATCAAAACATGCATGTCCAGGGCATTTCTTGGACTGGTCATATGCTAGTATATATGGATGGATTAAATCGATCTACAAGTATAGGTTATTCACCACGGGAGAGGGAATATGTGATTTATCACCCGAGGGCTTTAGCCCTAGGTGTGATAAACACATATTCCTGATCCCATGGTGAATAACTGGCTTATACCATGAGACAAACACTAAAACAGTCAAACATGAGAGGATAACTGGACAACAAAGAATATGGGAATTATTTCCCTGAAATATTGGCATGTGATTGGCTGACAGAGGTGTCGAATGGTATAAGCCCTGATATACTATGTCTATCAATGACTGGTACTTCCGCTCATGCTCAGACACCCAAGTGATTTAAACTTGTACAACAACACGTGTAAACACACCACAGTCAACTATTATTCAGTCTCAGTCCCATAGTCACCCAATATTAGTAAGAGAAATTAAAAACTATGCTATCTGTAATTCTAATAAACTAACCACTGATAGGCCTTCTTATCGTAATACCTCAGTCAGCTAGAGCTGTAATCCCAACCTCAGTGTTGTAATTGATTCATAATCACTCCATAGTCTCAGTCTGAGACCAGGCTGCTTTCTCCCCCCCCCCTCCCCCATCATTTGGGGTGCTCCTAACAAAGAAGGGATGTCCAATGAGAAGAAGAAGAAGCTCCCTCAGAATATTGTGCGAGCTGTGCGAGCAGTCTGATTGATTTCAGCATGAATTAGAATCATGGTGGGGGAGATAGAAAGTGAGTCCACTGGGACACCTCATAATGATACATAGTATCCAACTATACATTCTATTTTGAAAAACAGACTGTAGCCACTTGTATGAGGCAGTTCCCTGTCAGCGTGCCTCGGCGGTCTGGCGTCGGCCCGGCATCGGTCTGATGTCAGCAGCATCGGACCGGCTTTAGGCCGATGTTGGGCTGCTGAGGCACGCTGATAGGTTTATAAGTTTGAATATTAGCAGACAACAAATGACAGTTATTTGTTGCATATGTGCCACATGTGGCGCCATCTATACCTGTACCTCTACACAGGCTTTTTAAAATAAAGTCACCACCCTTTATTTATTAAAGCAATACATGAAATTTTATTATGCTACTTGCGGGATCCATACCAGATACACAACTTCACATCATTCCTTTGAGTTTTTAGACATATTAAAAGTCTGTTTACACTGTACAGCGATTTTGAGATAGCACTTTTGTGTCGAAATGTTTGACTTGTGATTTTGATAAGTCCTGCCAAGACCCTCTGTTTTAAGTTCAGATTCAACCAGGCTTTCCCAATACAAAATAATCCACGTGTAACTGTATGAAACAGATTCTGAACTACCAGCGTAACAACTGTCATCAGCTCTTTTTGGCGACTATGGTCATTCTGTAGATTAGGTCTACAGAGATTACAGTTTATAATCGCCGAAGAAAAAAAAGCTCTATTGGGCAGTTTTACAGTATTTGCACTCGGCCGATTTTTCGTCTTTGAGAAAAATATGACAGGTACACATAAATTTGTCATGGTAGTAGTCTTTTACTACATTGAAGTATATGTGTACCAAATTTTACCTTGTTACAATACTTAGTTTTGAAGCAGCAGGCGATTTATGACTAATTTTTGCACTTTTTTGTGTCTCACGAGCAGTTTCGCATATTTTTATGGCAACACAGAAAAGCAAATGGAGGCAGTTGTGATTCACATTAATGATGCCTGTCTGGACCCATGTCTTGGGCATAAAATACAACAGGTTTCATGTGAATAAGTTATATACGAAAGGAGCTGTCTCCCAAAATGTAGAAAATGGCATGTGTCAAAAAGTTTGTCTTTGATAGACCATTTATTACTGTATATGCTGTTATGAATCAGTATTTTAAGAGTGTGTCTACTGTTTGTGTCAATTTTGTAGCTGGAGACATGTATCAAGGTAAATCAAAAAGATTCATTTCAGAATCTAAACTTGGTTTTCGGAATTTGAGGCTTGAATATGATGTCAAAAAAATGTGTCCTCTCCAGTACGAGGAAAAGACACTCAGGATTCTGAGGGAAAAAACAGGCTATGTGTGTTTTCTTTGCTCGATTGTGTGCCTCTACATCGATGTGACAAATGCAAGTTGAAAAAATCTCCAGGCCATGTACATACACTTTCTTAGAAATTAAAATTAATAATGTCAAAAAATGTCCTCTCCAGTACATCAGAAGTTTCACTTTGATTCAAGTCTTTTAACACTGGATTCATTAAGGAAAAGAACATGGCTGAACTAAATAATTTAACCCATATGCCTAAAAAGGGCATTTATAAATATTAAAAATTGCAATATATGTTTTTAGATCATAAAATTGCACTATTATGAGAAAATCAAACTTGAGAGTAAAAGGCAATTATTTTATGTAATATATCAATATAACTGCAATTTTTCACATATAGCGGAATTCCTTTTAAAACAGGATAATATGTAATTATCTTGTTTTTGGAGCAATTCAAGCTTATTCTTTTCTCAGCCTGTGATTTTGGGTCATTTTCGGTGATTTTTCTCTCTAGAGCATTATCTTTGACCAAAAGGAAACACTATGCAACAAGATGGCTGGATTTCCATTGAAAAAATGGTTAAATTAGTATTCACATGGATATTTTTTCTGGTTCAAAGTTGAACAACAGAGTTGGAACAGCAGGAAAAAACAGGCTCTCACTTAAAATTTAAAGCTAAAATATAGTAAATAAAAATTATGTACAAATGATTGTGAAAATTATTCATTTTAATAATTGGAGGGTCTGTAGCTATGAAGTAATTGTTCATCAATGTGAACTGAATGTTAAATGACATGTTGCAGTAAATTTATCTTGGAGCCAGCTTTGTAGCTGACAAAGAACGGTAAATTCCCCGACAAAGTCTATAATTATGAAAAAATATTGGCAGAATAACAATAAATTTACAGTTCTTTTAGCCACAAAAACATGCTCATTTCTTACAGTGTGTCCATATAAAAAAGAGCTATCAACTGTTTAAATGCACAAAGTATAAATGCCAATATACAAAAAAAACCTGCGAGCTCCAGTGAGAGGTCAACAGAAACTGAGTGTGAGGAACTCAAACAACTTCGTCTGGAAGAAACCAAGGCAGTCCCAGCGTTTGGTGATGCCCTGGTCTACTTTCTAAAACTATGTTACTGTCCAATCTGACTTTGGTTGACTTTGATTTTAAGCAGAAAGCTTGTAAATGCCAAATCAATTTGGAACATTTTTTTATCATTGAGGATGTATACATAATATATTAAAGCCGACATACAACACAGTATAGTTGTTGCCACTTATGGCATAGACAGGACATTTTGTTGAGTGTTACACAGCATTTATTAAATTGTAAACTATTCTGTTGTCCTGGTTAATCTATCTACACAAAGTGAATGAATAAACACAAATGGGTGTTTTTGGTATCACAAAGCAAAAGCAAAAACTGTGACACTTTTTCTTTTGTCTAATGATTTCCAAACATTTTCGCTCAAAGCAGCATACTGGATCTTTACAGGCAGCCATGCTTTTTGAAAGTAGTCAAGTGTAGTAATACAAACAGGGGTTGTGCGACCTGATTGAGCGACCTGTGCTATAATTGTATGTAAATGTTGAGCCAATTCAATTTTTCCAGGGCTTGACAGTCGCTTGTCAGTCCCGAGCATAGGCAGAGCAACTTTCTTTACAGCAAATTACAACAGTTTTATACATCAGAACATAGAAAACTAATAACATAATCCTGATGAGAAAGGAGTTCGACAGGGAGCTGTTCTGTCAACCACACTATATGCAAGCTGTACATTGATAATCTCCTGACCAATCTTCAAGATAGTACGTGGGGATGAAAATCGGTACCATATACATAGGAACACCCTTTGCAGACGATCAATTACTCCTGTCAGTGTCAGACAACTGTGAAGAAATGCAGGCTATGATCAGCAGCTGCTACAGTTATGCCAATGAGCATCAATATGTCCTACATCCAATGAAGAGCACCATCACTCTATTTCTCAACATACCATCTGATAGAAGACAGCACAGCTGGAAGATCGCGGAGAATATTATGCCAAAAGCATCCCCATTCACTCATCTAGGCCTAGTCTGGAATGAAGGCAAAACTAGCCCGGACACAGAACTGAGGATTCGAACAGCTGGGAAAACTGCCTGTGCCCTGATGGGAGCTGGACTACATGGCGTGAATGGCCTAATCCCGACAGTATCTGCACATATCATCAAAATTTAGGTCATACCAAGACTTCTATACGGGCTTGAAGTAACTGTCATCTCCAGGAAGCAGAAAGAAGAGCTGATTACCTACCATCGGAATCTGCTGTGAAACGTGCAGGGCCTTCCGAAAAACACCAAAAAGGAGGCCATCTACCTCCTATTGGGTGAGCTGCCCCTTGAAGCAGAAATGGACATTAGAGCTCTTGGGCTTTATGGTGTGATATGCAGGGCCGAAGAGAGTAAAACCCTTACGGAATTAGCCACAAGACAAATGTGCTTAGACAATAAGTATAGCTGGTTCCAGGAAGTCATGTCCAGTGCTGACAAGTATGACGTTAACCTCTGCCTTGCGATCGAAGCCCCTTGGAGGAAGAAGGCATGGAAGGAATACATCACAACTGCTGTGAAAACCTTCTGGCTGAAATCGTTGATGGAGTCGGCGGCGGCAAAAACATCACTGAAAATATTAGATCAGAGAAATGCAATGGCATTGAGGCCCCATCAAATGTGGACTGCCTGTAAAAGAAGTCAGAGGATGGTCCAAGCTGCTGTTACAAGAGCCAGACCCCGTAACAAGGATGAAGAAAGCAACATCACTCATGCTGTAATCTCTGAATTATGCCTCAGAAACCACATTTTACTCAATTTTACCTACCCTATTACCCAGGGGTGCTCCAGATCTTAAAGGAGGAATCTCCACAAACAATACAAGACAAGGCAAGCCAATAGGATACTGTTTTACAGCTGAAGTCAAATGGACTGATTTTTCTTCAGGTTGGCAGGCATAAAATGAATGACTGCTATTGGTTGAGATCATGTCTACATAGATACATATAAACTGAAGGACAAAAGTAAATTATCACTTTTCAATTTGAAATAATTTTAAGAAAAAAATTCTTCAAACTTATTTGTTGTGTTTTAATGTTTTAGACATTAAAAACGATCAATTATTCAAGTTTACATATTCTAGTCACGGGTCATTGCCTCTGCTCTGGTACAGGTCATGAGATGCAGTACTTATTTAGGTCTAATCCTTAAGATCGGTTGCCCTTAACTGCACAAAAAGCACTCAGAAAAGTTCCTTGATCTTTCCTGAGTTGGGATACGCAAAAAAACTGCACAATGGACAGGCTCTCCACTGAGCAATGAGACCCAGAAGTTGGAGTACTGCCGGTTAGCATGTCACAGAAAGAGGTTGTACGTCGGAGGGGCTGCTCCCAGTCAGCAATCAGCAAGCTTATGACCAAATTTGGTTTAACAGGCTAAATTAAGGACCTTTCAAAGCCAGGCAGACCTGCAGTCACGACCTATGATCAAGGCAGGCACAAAATTCATCAGAATCTGGGTGACCATTTCAAGACTGCTTCAAGACCGTTTCAAGACCTCCACATCCACAGCAGCTGATTTTCCAGACACTCACAACCCAAGACTGAGTGCCAAAACAGCTATGAGATGTCTTGCTAAGCAGGCCTGGCAGCCAGACATCCATGCAAAGGGCCTATTTTGGCAGATGTGAACTCCGTTTTCTGTCCTCCTGATGTTTATTTATTATTGCAGTGAAATGGGTCACCCAAAACATGGTTTTATCTGATTTGGTGAAAAAAATAATGAATTACAAACTGTTTTCACATGCCATCATGGTATTTTTCCTTAAGTACTTCATACCACATTCTCCAAAAGAAGCGATAACTTATTTTTGTCCTTCAGTTTACTTTAGCATGACATTGGTGTTTCACAGCCATTAGACATCACCAAGATACTTATACCATTGGAAAATCTGGTATCTAACTGACAATTTTACATGTTAGCGCCCAGCTAGGGATTAACTCTGTTTACAACTGCAAACAAACAATCTGATTATTGTTTATTTTGCAAAAATGATAGGTTGAAATGTATAATAGTAGAAGCATATGATGTCTAAGTTAGTTAGACACCTCTTTGTCGGGTCCTAACATGCATTTTTATCAGTTAACTGACAAAAATGCATGTTAGAACCCTCCAAATCGGTGTCTAACTACTACATTGACAGGACAATAAAGCCGACATAAACCAATCAAATACCTAGAAAATGTGACATATTCAAGCTCTTCACCCATTTTTACTTAAATTAGTCCCTTTTAATATCTCAGCTAAAACTGCACTACATTGTAGAAATAAATAAGTTTTCATGTTGGGTTGTGTATTGTGAATATCATAGATTAACCTTTTGGCCTAGGCTATTTAGCATTCACCATCACTATGGTGATTAGCATTCACCATCACTATGGTGAATGGTCTTGATTTTGGTCATATTATTTTTCTTCCCTTTTTTTCTGAATTTTAACCTGAAATTACGTAGATAGGTAGTCCTAGACGAGAAAATAAATTCTGCAAAATATTTTTGACCTTGACCTATTTTTCAAGGTCACGGGTCATCTCAAAGTGGCCATTTTTGAAGGTCTATCTCTTAAAGTAATAAAGATAGAAACACCAGATCTTCACTGTTATGTTACTAGTCAATCACTTGATCCAGATCAGTCATAAAATGTTCTATTTTTAAAAAGGGATAATTACCCTGACCCCCTTTAAAAACCCTTTTGCGCACGGTTCTGGAGAAACCGTCAGCAGGAATTTCGTAACATTCTAGTATAAGGTGCTCTATAAGAATATCCAATGCGGAAAGAAAGATGGTTGAGATCCTGTAAGCGTTTACTGAGATATTTGATTTTAAAAATTAGAATATTCTGCCCAAAAGTGAAAATAATTTTTAACTTTGCTTTGAATGAAGGCAACTCAATGAAACTTGGCACATAAACAATACTATGATAGACGAATATTTTCCTGCAACTTCCATGACCTTGACATCAATGTTAAGGTCAATGAAAGTGAATGGATAGGTACATTTTCACATAATTTTTCAAGCATGGTTATTCAATTGTAGTCTAGCATTTCCAATCAAGAGTAATTTGAGAGATCTAACAGATATTTGACCTTGTGAAGAAGTTCATCACATGTCAAGGTCATCATAAGTCAAGGAGAGGAAAAGTGAAGAAATGAGTAAAGTGCAAAGTAGAGCAAATTAAAGAATGAATCAAAGACAATTAGAAATCAATATGAATATCGATATGAATGTTAATGTGAGACAATATGAAGTCAGTATGAATGTAAATATGAAATCAATATGAATGTCAATATGAATTAAACATCAATGTCAAATTGAATGTTGAAATGAATGTCAAAATGAATGTCAGTGTCAATATCAGTGTCAATATCAGTGTCAATCAGTGTCAATATCAGTGTCAATATAAATGTCGATATGAATGTCAATATGTATGTTAATATGAATGTCAATATGACTGTCAATATGAGCGTAAATATTATAAAAACTTAGCTGATAACCTTGATAAAGTTAATACCACTAATCCTAAAGAGTTTTGGGATCATATAAAACAACTGGGGCCCAAGAAGAATAAAAACATCCCAATGAGATCTTATTCAAATGAAGGTCAGATAACTAGTAATGTGTCAGAGGTACTGAAGAAATGGGAGAATGATTTTTCCACGCTGTAAAATTCAGATGATGCCCATTTTTTTTTATAACAACTTTTTACGGTCTGCCATGCAGAATAAAATTCAGCCTGAAAATTCAGAGAATATTCATGACCCTTTAGGTGAACAGTTATATTCCGAAATTTCTATAGGAGAAGTAAGAAAATTAATTAGAAAACTGAAAAATAAAAAATCTGTGGGGCCAGACTGTATACCTAATGAAATCTTGAAATCAGGTAAACTTGATGCATTCCTATCTAAGCTAATGCAAACATGTTTTAATAATGGTGTTATGCCATCAATATGGAAAAGGTCTATAATTGTCCCTATACCAAAAAATGCACTCCTTGACCCCTGTGTGCCGCTTAATTATCGTGGTATCAGTCTTTTATCATGTACATACAAATTATATACAGCCATTCTAAACGAACGATTGTGTATTTATAATGATTCAAATGGATTTATTGTGGATGAACAAAATGGATTTAGGAGTAATAGAAGCTGTGTTGATCATATTTATACACTTATTTCAATATTAAGAAACCGTAAAAATCAAAATTTAGATACATTCTGCGCATTTATAGATTATCAAAAAGCGTTTGATTGGGTTAATAAGGATTTACTTTTGTTCAAGTTGTTGTCGCAATATAATATAAGAGGAAAATTTTATGACGCAGTGAAATGTCTACTTATGAATTCTTCAGCTAAAATAAGGCTTAATCGCAATTATACAAATTGGTTTAATGTTCAGTCAGGTGTGCGGCAAGGAGATACGCTCTCGCCAACGTTATTTTCTATGTTTATAAATGACCTTGCTGTTGGTATTAACGATCTTGATTGTGGTATTGATATTGGTAGTGATAAGGTTGGCATTCTACTATATGCTGATGATGTTGTGCTTATTGCACCGAATGAAAAAGAGCTGCAAGAACAACTTGATTTTGTGAATTGCTGGTGCCGTAAATGGAGATTACTAGTAAACCAAAGTAAATCACAAATAGTACATTTTAGAAAAAACTCCAAGCGCAGAACAGGTACTGAATTTAAACTTGGTGATACTTCGCTTAAGATAGTAGAAAAATATAAATACTTAGGTTTGGTGTTAAATGAGTTTCTTGATTTCTCTCTTACAGTTGATGTATTATGTAATGCGGCAAGTCGAGCTTTAGGAGGTATTATTAACAAATTGCAGTTTATTAAGGAAGTTAGCTATGCTACTTTTACTAAGCTTTACGATACATGTGTTAGACCTATTTGTAATTATTCTGCTGGTGTATGGGGTTACAAGCACTCTGAAAGAAGCGCTGTTTTACAACGTAGAGCTTGCAGATATTTTTTAGGGGTCCATCGCTTTGCGCCCAACCAAGGAGTTGAGGGAGACATGGGATGGGTTTCAGCTAAAGAATATCAACAGATAGAAATGCTGCGTTTATTGAACCGTTTTATTTCTCTACCAGACCATCGTTTAACAAAGAAAATTTTCAATTGGGATTTAGCTGTTTGTCATCAAAATTGGGCATATGAGATGTTACAATTGTTTAATACATGTGAATGTACTGATGTATTTACTAACAGAGAATTATGTGATATAGATTACATGAAGAATCTGCTTGAGTTCAAAGAGGTAAACAATTGGGATGTTGCTAGACATAACAAAGACAAGCTCAGAACTTACATTTATTCAAATGGACTTATGGCTGTGAAGAATATGTCTGTCAAAATTTAGACAAAACGAGTAAGATCACTCATTGCGCAATTTCGCTTTGGAATCCTTCCATTACAAATTGAGATTGGTAGATATCGCAACATCCCAATTGAAAACCGAACCTGTCACTCCTGTTTTAATGTCGTTGAGGATGAGTTTCATGTCCTTTGTGAGTGCCCTTTATACAATAATTTACGATTCATTTTATTCCAAACTATACAATCAATTGATTCTGATTTCCAAAATGCTGATTTGTTTGATAAATTTATTTGTATTTGTAGTAATTTTCAAGTGCTGTTAGGTAAATTTCTTTTGAAAGCTTTAGCTTTAAGAAACTGAACTATTATTTGCTTCGTCTCACTAGACTGTTGGTAACTTGTTTGTATCTAATCTACAATTTTCATTATGTTAAGTGTGTTTCGTACCGAGCTACCTATTTTCAACAGATTTAAAATTGACTTATAAGCCTGTAAGGCTGGGTGACAATAATACAGTTTATATTTGTATGAGAACCATGTCATGTCACAATTAAGTCAATAAAGAATATCTAATCTAATCTAATCTATGAATGTCAGAATGAATGTCAATATGAATGTCAATATGAATGTCAATATGAAGTCAATTTGAATACATAATCAATAAAAAGTCGCTTTGAATGTCAATATGAAAAGTGTAAGTCAATTTGATAGTCAAGTAAATTCTTCGAATTGGTGAATGTTCATTACTGGTTCACCAGTAATATTGATGTCTAGTTTTATTTCAAGTCACAAAGGAAATTACTTCAATCAAGTTAAGTACTACACTGTGCACTAACGACAGGGGTACCCTCGCCATCAGGGCAGCCATCACAACTCTCGATTCACGGCAATTTTCTGTCATCCTGAGCTTATTTCATGAAATCCAAAGCCCATATTTGTCAAGCATGTAGTTCAGATTGTTAAACTAACCCTCGGACATACCTTCCATGTGTGATTAGTCACAGAATTATCAGATTTTGCCCTTGAAATATAGCGTCATGGCGAGGGTAACAAAAAAACCTGTCGAGGTAACACCATTTTCAAATATTGTCATGGTGAGGGTACCACCTATAATGACTGTACGGAAATGCTTCTTTTTCAACCATTGTTACAGTGTGATATAAACAGCAATGGTGATATTATGAGACTTACTAGAAAAAATGGAATAAGATATGACAGATAGATAGGTAGATACAGACAGACAAGACAAAATTTTTTATTGACCTGTGTAAAAAATATACACCCAGCCCTATATGGGCTTACAAGTCATCACAAAACAATTCAAATGTAACTTTAACAACAAATTTTATAGAAACTACTAAAACATTTATATTCGCATATCTACATTATTTAAACAACAAACTTCTTCGATACACTTTACTAGA